>CABEEJ010000375.1:185689-248945 GCA_901482245.1 Timema douglasi | reverse complement strand
AATTTTACACAAGTGGCTAGGGTCTGCCTTTAACTATAAATATGTAGCTGTCTCTTTATGCATTTTAAGAAGACAACTTTGATTTATATTATGTTTTTTTGCGCTTGAATAATATGATTTCTAAGTTGACAATCTGTGGCGGAAATAGTTTAATAATAACTGTTTATTAAGGCTAATTTTGTTGTTTTGAAAATTACATTAATAAATGACCTTTAATCCTTCCGATCATGTTGGAGTTTGTTGTTATATTTTTGGTCAGAGGGTTAGGTCTTAACGCACTAGCGTGCCACCTAAGTTATTTATAGGTATGAACCTGTTAGTGTTAAGTGTTGAAGGAAAGGAACAGCCTAGATTACAACAACTCTTTCTCCATATGCAATTTATTGACGAGTCAGTTGTTAGACATTTGAATTGAATATAACACTTATATATTTCTTATAGAATTCGTTTTATCAGATTGTATATTACGGGCATAATCTTTAGCTTTATTATTGTAAAATTTCTATGTTGTCATTTGATATTGCCACTTGCCCTGAATTTAATAATTTCTAAATTAATTATAGTTTTCGTAAATTGGAGAGTTATTCATATTTTGTTTATGTGTCAAATATATTGCATAGAAATCGCAGTCTTAATACATCTAGTGTTATTAAAAATTTATATTTTTATCTGTTATAAATAAACTAGCCGAGAAGCCAATATTATTACTATTCATGGTTTTGCTTAATGTCAGGGCTTTATTTAACTTGAACACTCATTCCCTGAAGTTGTTAAATGAGTAGGTCCTGACACCTGGGTTTGGTTAGGTAGGGTAGTGATCATTAAAGATCCCTGATGATTAACTCGTGTATTTCCTTTTGTGCGACACTCTTGCTGTGGTGGTATTATGGGGCGTTCCTGGTTAGATAGGGAAAGGACACTACCACCATAGGGGAGGGTTGACCCCTCTTCGCCCCCAAACCGAAAAAGTGTTTTTTTCATTTCTGTCTGTACCTTGGAGAAAAACCTAAACTATTTTACTGATCGGGCTAAAATTTGGTATCTAGGGTTTTCATAGGGTTGCCTCAAGGGATTTTTTTGAATTGGATAACTAACCCTAAGATTAAGGGTGGTTTCCTTAAGAGTGAAAAGAGTAAAAATCGATTTTATCAAAATCGGCTCTAATGATTTTGAATAAAGTTCATATCTAGGCATTGATTAAGACTATAAATAAAATGGCTATTTTAATTTTCCCGTGAAAATGACTTTTAGGGTACTTTACAGAAGCGGAAGTTTCCGTATCTCCGCAAATATTTGAGATATAATAACTTATCATTGAAAAATTTTAGTGCTATTAAAAATAAAAATTAATTGTTTGAAATATATATATTTATAAAACCAATAGTTTATGAGATATTGGCAAATATATTAAAACAACTTTGTGTGCTCTAGTTGTGAAGAGACACTACTTAAGTTTTAATATAATAATTCTCTAATGCCGTAGAGTAAATAAATAAGTCTCTTGAAAAGCTTATGTTCTTTTCCTTCAACCTCTTAGGGGAAATGTTTGTGCAGCAATGATCTATCTCTCTCATTTAAGAATCAATAGTCAATATTTACCTTTTTTATTTCTCTAAAGTTGAGGAATTTAATAGCAATGCAATAAACATTATAAAATGTGCAAACTCAAAAAAATGCTGAAAATTTTAACCGGAAGTCGAAATTTTATGATGAAGTGTTGACCCTTTTGGACCCAATATCGATCTTTTTTATTGGTTCAAATATACAAATGAGGACTTTAATTCTTTAAAAATAACATTATAAAATTTAAAACCAAGAGTCAAAAAATGTTTTACTTAAGTATGGCACAATTTTTGCTCAGGTTTGCTGGTGTATGTTATTTCATTTCACATAAATTACAAATTTTAATTAAATATCTCCATTTTTAAGCAACATAGCGGAAAAGTTCGCACAGAGTTTTGTACCAATTATTTTGATTTTGTTACTCTCCAAACTACATAGGTCTATAGTATAATTCATGTTAGCAATTGTTTAAAATTGTTATTTGAAGTTAAGGTCTTCATAATTATATTTGAAATGCTTTTTTTGAGATTCTTATGAATCTCAAATCTGTCAAATACCAGAGTATTTGAGCCCCCTTTTGTTTCATACTTATAATTTTCTAGGCTATTCTTAATGTACTGTTATGGGCATTGTAGAATTTGAAGAAGACTGCTTATCTTTTCTTCTTTTTTTAAATTATGTTCCAAGGCCGTGATGCTAATGACAAATATTAAAGTACCATTGAGGTTACAAGAAAATAAACTACACATCTACTAAAGAAATATTTTATTTGGTAAAAAAAAATTGTTATAAAATTCTACTGATCTTATTTCATATTTCCTTCCATCCCACATTAATATTTAACAAAAATAAAATAAAAATTAACACAAATATGATTATTAAAGTAGTCAACTAAACAAGACAATGTTTAACAGAAAGTTACTAGAAAAAAATAATGTGACAGATTTTTTGTATCCTTGTATTCATCCACCCAAATACCATACTAGTTAATATTAACCTTCAAGATGCACTTTGTAATATTTCCGATTGTAAAATTAGCTTGGTCAACATTTCAAACGGCTTTATTTCCCTACAGTTAATATGGTTTTGGGAAACAAAGGACATTTCTTGGAATGAGCTGATTAAGTGGGGTACAAGATAAGGAGGCAAACATTTTTGCTATCACCTATAAGATCTTACTTGAGGAATTATAAATATGAAAGAGCAGCTTAAATAAAACAACAACTGTCAGATTTGTAGTTTGTAGTTTATATAAGTAGGTTTACTACCCTTCCTCCACCCATTTTTTCAACACATCTAATTACTCCAAATATTATTTTGTACAGTGGAACCTGACTAAGTCGAACCTCTGTCATTCGAAATCGTCTTTAATTTGAATTTTTGCCCGGTCCCATGAAGTTTGTATCAAAACAATGTTAAAAAATCGTGAATAGTTCGAGTTTTGGTTAATTATTTAAACTGTTCATAAGTTGTAATGTACTATGCAGTACTGTTTTCCTACTTCTAGTTCTGGTGCCGTGTTGTTCTATTTTTGGAAACAGGGGAGGTGACATTGGAATGTGGTCAGTACCTTTCTTCAAGCATGCACCTCATACCCCCTCACCCATACGTCTTTGTTTACACGTACAGTTCTGTACTCAGTTAGTCAAGGTCGAACCTCTCGAGTGGTTACGTGCGCTGTTCTTAGTGATTCAGTTGTAGCGATATTCTTGTGATATGCGAGTTTATTTTGTTTTGTTGTTTAATTTTTGTTTAGTTTTAGTTTTGTTTAGTACATATTGAACAGTAGTGTTTGTGTGTATCGTGATGTCACTGTCCAAGTCGCAGTCCTATAAATCATTTACTTTAGCCAAAAAAGTAGTGGTGATAAAGGAAGTGGAAAAGGGAATTCCTTTTAAGAAACTTATTCAATTAATTTTTTTGGGGTAATTTGAGTTTCTTCCTGGTGGGTGAAGAGTGGGAAACCATTTATAAGAAACTACCCTCCGTACACTTGGCCAGGAGTCAAACCCCAATGTCCCTGTCACCAGCAGGCAGAAAACTAGCTCTTGATTATGAGCTCACTGGCCCGGGTAGTTGTAATGTAAGTGCAGGTGATATTAACAATATTATATTAGCTAATGTATAAGTTTTAAGATAAAATTATTACCATATTATAATTTTGTAAACAAAACACTTTATTCTTTTTGAACATATATATTTTTGATTCTCATGTCTAAAGAAAATATTGTATTCATGAAAAAATTATACCTCGAGATTATGATGGAGTATTGATAAATTTTAATGTGTCTCCGAACCCAAAAAAGTGTATCTGGAAATTCTATGTGTTACTCAGTTTGTCTGCCTGTAGATCTATCTGGTGCCACAAAAGAAGTGGTTTGAAGGATTTTGTTCAAACTTTATACCAAGGCATTATATGGTATTAGCTTGTTATTTTAAAATTAAGTTTCAATTATAGTTCTTAAAATAAACGTTCTTTATTGATAAATATTTTTTTATTTTTTTGAAAATGTCTCTAAAAAATTTGTTTAAATTATGCATCTATGGTGTATTTGAGATGAATAATAATATTGTATATCTATTTTTTGGGAGAAAATTTGCTTGATAGTAGTTTACAAATGACTAATTTTTTGAAAATTAAATGTTTCTCAAAAATTTTTCTGTGATTTTATTTAAACTATATATCATAGGAGTGTTTTACATGATGAACATCAATGCATACTTATTTTCCAAGAAAAATTAATTCATAAGTAGTTTAAATGGGACTATATGTTTGAATACAAAATATTTTGAAAATGGCTTTAATGTTTTTTGTTAAAATTTGATACATTATAAATAGCAAGGGCGTAGAAAGGCCAGGTTTGGGTAAGGAGAGCCTGGACCTCCATGAAATTGTATATACCTCCCCCCACCACCCCACTGGAGGGTCAAATATTTACGTGTAAAAACTTTTATAAGCTAAAGGTATGGTACAATTTTCTAGCGGACCCCCTAGAAAAATTAGCTTTCTACACCCTTGTCTACCACACGCAAAGGTATGAAATTTTAAAATCAGTAGCCCATGTGCATAATGTTAGTACCTTGATGCTGGAATTTTACAATTTTGACTTTTTTTAAAATTATTTATAAACTTGACCGGACGCAATAAAAGAAGAGTTTTTTTTTTTCTGTTTGTTTGAGGCAAAGAAAAGTGATGCCCAGAGCAGACATGCAATAAATTTCACATTTATCCCAGGTACTTATGCTAGTCTTCTATCTTAGGTATCACAACATATATGGTACAGAGAGGTTTGAAATTTAAAAATTAAAAGCCCCCTGTGCTTGAACACGTGCACCTCAAGACCGGAATTTTAAAATTTGAATATTTTTTTTGTTAATTAAAAATTGGGCAGAAAGTAATTAGATTAAGTTTTTTTAATGTATGTTTGAACCAATGTCGGGTACTTCAGCTAGTTTTAAATAAAATATGAGTAATGCTTTATGTATGTAAAACTCGGAATATAAAAAACCATAACTTTAACGGTTATTTTCTATGGGTGGGAAAAATGCTATCTTACTTTGCATGACGAAAACCAATTTAGGGTGTTCAAAAACAAGGTGCTTAGGATGATATCTGGTCTAAAAAGGGATAAGGTTATTGAGGAGTGGAGGAGGTTATATAGTGATGAGTTACATATCCTGTACTCATCACAGAACCTTGTTCAGGGTATTAATCGGCAAACCCAATGGGAAGAGACCATTGGGAAGACCTAGAAGCAAATGGGAGGCGGACATCATAATGGACTTGAGGGACATGGGGTCTAATTAGTTTAATTGGATAAAATTAGCTCAAGATAGGGATAGATGGCATACTTTTGTAACTTTCAAGTTCTTACTAACGCCATAGAGTAAGTAAGTGCTTCATATATTATATGCAGGGTATGGTATAACTAAGCTAATGCTGATGTACACCATACACTAACATAAAAATGACTGTGTGTAGCAAGTTATGTTAATTAAGTCAGTTTTAAGATTAAACTAGAACAAATATTGATTTTATGACTAAATTTGATAGCTTACCACCCATATAGTGCCCTTGTACTTAAGATTATGATTTAGCTTCTTGCTTCTAGCCCTATAACAAATCACAGCCTCCTTCTTTAAGCTTTCCGGCAGAAGAGGGATTTGCATGAATAGACATGGCTTTGACTTTATTTCCATACTATGCATAATGATTGGTAGTTCTTGTAGCATTAAGTTCTCTGGTCTATCCAAGCCAAAAACAAAGTGATGTGTTAATAAGTTAATCACCATCTTACACAATCTTAACTTCATTACTATATGCTAGCTAAAGGTATTTTCTAAATTATACAAAGATAAGTTAGGTACATTTGTTTATTCATTCACACACCAATCTGCTAGAATGGAACAAATCTGTGGCGGCGAAACAGCACTTTTCAACCCCTTGGAAAGAATCCCCTTTCAGGAATAAACTTACCCCTCTATATTTATTTCACTCTACTCTGATATTCTAAGATATCACTATGAAAGATCACCTTTCAACTAATCAAAGTAGCTTCTAGAGGCATTAAATTTTCAAAAATGTTTCAAAGGAGGATCAATTCAAATAACTTGTAGGGGAATCTGATGTTTTTTTTAATGTCTGGAGTTGAACCACTTTAAATATCTTATAGGGGCATTCAATTTTCAAACATTTGCAGGGGTAGGGTTTTCAGAGGTTATATCAGCACATGAGAATGTCTATGAGCAAGAGCGAAAAGTTCTACCAATTTTGCCAAGAAAAGTATTTTCACATACCTTCCAGGGTTCTTTTACATGACCAAATTGACATGGGACCAACTAGCTTTACTTCCCCTCCAAAGTAAGTTGTGCTATGGATTTTTATTGCTCAATATTTGTTGACCCTGGTTGAGTTTGAACCCATGAATATCGAGTCCTGAGGCGAGCACTACCCCAAGACCACTAATGTCAACAAATATTTAAAGTTTTACTTTTAGATAATTTGGCGTCTTTTAAAATTCAAAAAAGCTAGTAGTCTAAGAACTGAGGAGGAATACAAAAATGCAATATTAACAATACTTTTAGTGGGAACGGGACGGTGCCCCAACCTTACACACACCTCGGTACAGCTCTGATCGTGGCGTCCTAAATAATTTTACATTCTTTTCCATACTTCCTAACAATTTTCTTTGTTTCGTTGTTTTGCAACAGAAAGAGCATTTATATTTAACCAAGTGAAGATCAACATAATAATAATAATGTATAAATTCATTACAACACTAATATTGTAAGCAAAGCATGTGCATATTGTTTACTACCTAATTAAAAAAGAGAGCCAATTTATCTTTCTCCCATTGATCAGTGTTATTACTTATTGGTAGCTTATGAAAATAAAAAAGCTGTCTTTTAAGCCTTCCTGGAAATGGAAATAAATGTTGATTTGTAAAGGCTTCTCCGAAGGGGAAAAGATTAGTAAATTATTACAGTCCCAAAAAATAATAAAAATTAGTAGAATTGCCAAATTTCATATAATGAAATAGGTACTTAATAAATGGCCCTATTCCTATTTACTGTTAAAATCAACTCTCAGTGTACGAACATTCACTATAATAAACTAACCTCACAATTCATACAAATAAGTTTTAAAGTTGATGAAGTCGATGACAATACTTATGAATATAATTTTTTTTAGCATTGCATCTAACAGTTCGAGTTACACGCTTATGTACTAATTATGAAAATGGTTTTAGGGATTAGGAATGTTACGTATATTTAGATGAAGATTACCCACATTTGCATGGAGGGAGAGTAAAAAACCACTTTGAGGAAAACCACCCTCAGTAGGCCTTACACCTGACCAAGATTCGACCTAGATCTCCCCGTCATCAGCAATCTAGTCTACTAAGAGAGTAGCGTGTTAGACCATGCGGCCACCAAAGTGGGAAAATATAAATTGAATACATTTTTATTCACATATTATATTATGTTAGTCCTATTTCCTTTATTTGTATTTTGTAGCTCTTTAGAATCTATAATTAATTAAAATATGGTGTTTTATATTATTTTACTATTTTATTTTATATTATACTATTTTATTTTATATTTATATAAGCCATATTGAATGCATACATTATAATAAGATGTATTGTAATTCTATATCCTTCTATGTTTAGTACATGGTTTTAAAACCATAAAATGGCTGCTAGCAACTAACATAATAGATACTGTACATAGGTTATTTTAAAATCTCAGGAATACAAGATACACATAATGAACAAAAAGTATATTGAACAACCTCTTGGGATGGAGCTCATTTGTAAACCAAGAGTTGCCTGTACTAGTTATAGCAGAGAATTATTGGTCTGTCTACTTGTACATAATACCATCAAAATTTGTAAAAAAAAAATTTTATGAATAACAAAAAGTTAGGTGCTATTTTCTCTATGAATTGACCACATTAAAAGAGATGATCCATAACCTACATTGTATGAAGTGTCACAGCACCAAATAAACTTTAAAATTAATATTGTTGTTTATTTTGTAAAATCATTAACCAATCAAGTGATAGACTCCTATAAAACCATTAAGAAAGAGTCTGATTTTGGTTGGAAGAACAAAATTTGTGCGGCCAAAATTCATAAAAATTTTACTACATATATTATTTGTGTTATTTTATAGGTATTGATAATATCTGTCAAAAATAACATGGTTTCATAATATGAATATACTAACATTGTTTTAATAACTTTAGTAACTAAGCCACCAGATACTGTTCTTTCTACATAAATTGTAGAAGGCTATACTAAACACATCTTCAGTGCTCTGTAGTTTCGTCATATTTTACATATTTTAAGCATTTATTAAAAAAGTCGAGATCTATAGGGAAGAGGGTGGATGAGGAGTTTGTAACAAGGGATCAAATTCCATACTTATCCGGACCCATCCAGGTTATTTAATTCTATTATTTTCAATCTAGAAATTGGGTTGTGTGAATATGTTTGTTTCAAATAAAAAATGGTACCTATAAACAATTAATGTATTTTTTTAACAATAAAAGCCGAAACTCTTAATATGGTAGGAACAGTCTGATTTTGACCTGGCTAAGTCTTAATTTATTCTGGAATATTCCTGGTAATTAGAGTGATGCCCTATAAAATAGCTATCCACCATTCTTTTTGGAACAAAGAAACTATTTTTTTCCTAACGAATCGTTTGTGTAGTTTGGTTTTGATGCAACCTAAAACGTTAAAGACTAATTTTGTTTTCACAAGATGTTAGTATCAGTAGGCCTAAATATTATTATTTCCAAATAAATTAGGCCTATTTTTCAGTACTTTTCTCAACAATGGATTGTGAAACTAATACAAAATTTAAAGGCAGTAATGATTGACAACATCGAACATTATTTACCTGCAAATATTTTCAAATTCAGATAGTTCTTCTAAAGATATATTTGGTCCCATAAATTTAGCAACTTTATTAAGTGAAGCTTGATTTGATTTTTTCCTTTCAATTTCTTTATTCACTTTAATTAAAGATCGCATATGAGTAAAGTATGAAACCAAATTTATTTTCTCTGAAACACAGGATGGTTTTTTGGTTCCGTAAACGCTATCCATATTAAATTATTAACAACGACACTTTAAGAGGCAGTTTATTCCAAGAAACTTAAAAAGGCAAATCTTTTTTATTACGTTTTGAATGGTCCCTCTAGTAAATCTGGCCACACTAAATTTATAAATTATCCTAACTAAAAATAAGTTTTTAAACAAAAATTACTCTTAATAATTTTCACAGATAAAACTATAATAAAATATTATTACACAGTTAAATCATTGTTAATGGTTTAAATAAATATCATTTATTAGTGGATCCATTTAATAGTTATATACTCTCCTTTATCTATGGTTATATACAAAATACAAAATATACAACTCATGGGAAATCTATGAAAACATGTATTAAAATATTAAATAACAAAAATATGAAAAGGTCACAATGTGAGAGCACCATAGCCAAATAAAAATAAATATAAATGTCACACTAATGTTTGCAAGTAGAACCACATCCCTAGCGCTCACAATGTTAGTACCACAAACTAAAATACTCGAGGTGGGACGTTACACTAGGAAGTTGGAACAAAACGCATTTTCTATTGTGAAATTTTAATTGATCAATTATTATGTAAAATTCAATCAAATGTAACTAAATCCATTATTTAATAGATAAACAAAGCTATAAAATGTAAAATATATCCAAACTCCTTTAAAATAAACGACAAATTGCTAATAAAACCGTATTGGCAAATTTTTCAATCTTAATACATTACACTTTCTTTTCTATGGACGTCACGTCCACACGTGCGCATTTCTCTGTGATGTCAATGCAAGTTGCTCCTAGTGATAGTGCCCTAGTGCTCCTAACTAATTTATGGGTTCAGCTAATCCTATAAGAGTGCCCACCTCATGACCCTAGCTATAGTGAAACTGCGAGCGAATTAATAGTTTATTTTGATAGGAAGAACAATATAAGTTAGTTAATAAAGTTCCTAAAACCATTTAAATATACTCATGCATCAAGTAATGTTATATGCAGCTGTACCACTGATAGATAGTATCAATACCTCAAGAATAACACTAATAATATAGTAAAAAAATGTCCATGTTGACCGCAAAGAAATATGTTTGAATTTTCTCTATTGTTCTTCCAACCAAAATCAGAGTATATCATTTATACGAGATTGTACGCATGTGCACGATAATGCAATGCAAATAAGGAACCAAAGAAATTAAAGTCCCGTTTCATAACACCCTATACTATGTTAAGGTTAAGAAAATCACTAGACTTTTCACTTATTAATACAATCTTATTATTGACATGGTTTATAATAAAATGCCTCAACTCATGGATTATAATATAATGTGAAATTGCGGTAGGTAAGTTACATTTTGTCAGCATACTTCCCAAGTACATCTATTGCTCTATGCATTTCAACTGCAGCTCTTCATTTTTTGAAACTCCCATCACTTTTGATTTCTCACTGTTGATCTCTATGCCATAGCTTCTCCCTGTCTCCAACAACCAGTTCATCATGGCCTGCAATTCCTTATGTTTGACCAGCAATGCTAGATAATCTGTCTATTTTACTGTGTTGATGACGCGTCCTCCTATACTAAAACTGCCACGGTCCTCTAGGGCGTTCCTGATCAGCCACTGTATATAAAAGTTGAAAAGACTGGGTGACAAACATCATTCCTGCCTCATTCCTCTTCCTCTCTCTACAATGTTGGTCTCTCCCTCATTCAGCCTCACCTTCACTCACTGTCCCAGATATAGGTTTTCAACCAGCCATTTGTCCCTCAAGTTGATGTCGATCATCTTGATCAGAGCCAAATCCAGATAATTTTAAAAGGGGACAACAATGTAAATCAATTATAGTTTAAAACAGTTTAGATCATTTATGAAGAAACATAAAAATTAATATATGTAATATATCTACTAAATGATATATAATTATTATATTTAATATACTTACAGTATAATATCAATTATTATATTTAGCATACTTGCTATATAAAAATATTGATATACATCATATACATTCTATGTAATGTAATAAAACAAAGTAGGCGTGTGACTAGTGAGAAAAATGAACTGATTATTAAATCCAATATGGTAGAGCAATGAGAAACTTTAATTTTGAGGTATCCGTGGGCGTTACTATTGAAAATACCTTCTCAATCGTAATATATAAGACAACAGCTTACCTGAGGTTTCCTTAGCAACCGTGTGACAGAAAGAGAGGTTGTGGTGTAGTTCATTTGAATTTCTGGGATAAGGCGCCAATAGACAATCCGTCTGTGAAATTGTCGATTGCTGCCTAGCGTTAATATACTAAGGCCCAATCTTACAATGTCACGTTAAAGTCCTCGTAACTTAACCGTTTGTAAAGTCTAACCGTTGGTTAAACTTAGCGTTGCGTTTTACAATACTATTTTTATGTGCGCGTTAAATTACGGATAGGTGCCTTCCATTAGTTCTTAGCGTTAACTTTCTCGGAGCGCTAGATTTGTGTCAAAGCTTTTGATTGGCCTAACTTGACCATAGAGAATATAACCAAGTCATTACAACGTCTATGGAACTGTTATGAAAAAATCAATCAAAACGAGTTCAATATATCGAGTTTGTTGAGGTTATATGCTATATTTTATCGTATTTATTTTCCTGCTAAAATGTCTGTTGAGAATCATAAACGCGAACGAAGTGTAAATTTTAGCAAAGAAGAGGAAATGTTGCTGATTGAATTAATTAATCAAAGTCGTCATAATCATACAATAAATCAGCCATTTCATAATATAAATAAAAGTAACCTCACTTTAATAAACAACAATCGTCTTGAAAACAATATGGCGGAGTGTTTAACGCTGTTAATGTGGACGTTATGTTTGCTAACCAGAAGGTAGACCTCGCGTTAACTTTACGAGCACATTTACGTGAACATTAGCGCTAATCAAACATTGTAAAATCAAAAGTAGTGGTCGTTATCGCTTAACCTCATGTTAAGCCCTAACGAATAGAATAACATGACATTGTAAAATTGGGCCTAAGTGCAAGAGTGACTTAAAAAATCATAAAATATATGGGAATGGTGTTTGTGTGTATGTATGTGTCTGTGTGTGGGTTTGGGTGAGTGTGGGTGTGTGGGTGAGGGGTGTACCAAGTGATAAAGATGATTAATAAAATAAATAAATTTGAAGATCTTTGTAGTTATTATTATAAAATGTGCAAAGGTAAGTAAATTATAACCTCTCTATGGATAAACATCTTAAATATTGCTAATCATAAAGGTAAGTGTATTGGGTAAAACAAATATTAAATCACAAAAAAAATATTAGAGTCAAAATCAGTTGAAAAATGATTACTTGGATTCCTTTTTAGGAAACTAGCTCAAAATAAAATATTCTTGAAATAAAATGAAGTTAAATATCAACAGATAAGAAAAAAAAAATTACTAAGCAAGAAAAGTTTGTATTGTTATTTCAACTTTCAAATGGTCTCCATTGAATTTGCAAGGAAATAAATCAAATGAATTACTTAAATGTCAGTCTTAAGTGGGGAAAAAAATCAATTTAGTATCAAATCTTCCAGTTAATTAATTGGCCAGAACATACGTCTTGAAAATATTTATGTAGTGTAATCTGTATGAAAAATGAAGTCAATCACATAGTTGTAAATAAAAAATATCTTGGGCTACTTTCGCCAAATTTCTGGATTTCGAGGGGGGAAAAAACCTCAATTTTATTAGTACATTGCTTATGTGTATCGCAGCTCTCACGCGTAATTTTCAGCTTAGGTTTAACGTTGAATTCTTGATGTCCTTTTTGGGTGTAATTGACCCTTATAAAATACTTTTTGTCTTAATATTTTACTTTAATTTCACCGCACGTACATTTTTGAGCTCGAACTTGACATTAGGTGTCAGAGAGCAAGTGTTTTTCCTTTAAAAAAAATTACCCAGCAAACCTAGCATGGTTCTTTCAAAATCTAAGAAAAACGCCAATTGAGGTTACAGTAGGCTTAGTTCATTAGACCCGACAAACAACTAGTTCTGTTAGTGTGGGTAAAAATTTGGAGGTCATAATTAGAAAATAGAAGCTTCACCAAAGATAATTAAAAATGGTTGTAGTAAGTTTCCTTTAGTACCAAACTTGTAAGAAACTAGTTAAAATAGTTGGTTTTTCATTTCAATATTAATATGAGTTTTGAAACCATTTACAAGATAGCCAACTTTAAATATAATACATACATACATACGTACGTACATACATACATTACATACATACATACATACATACATACATACATACATACATACATACATACATATATACATTCATACATACATACATACATACATACTTACATACATAAATAATCACGCCATTCCCTTACGGGGAGGCAAGAAACTGTGAATATAGCTAAGAAAAACAACTTCCTCACTAACATTCTCCATACTTCCCTATCCTGGCATTCTTCCTTCGCGTCAACAACATCCATACACCGAATCACACATGCCCTTTTATTCTTAAAACTATTAATGTTTCTATTTTTCACATATTCATCTATAATATTTTGCCATGTCTTATATGGCCTACCCCTTCCTTTTTATCCACACACTTTACCTTAATATATTTGCTTCACCACTCGATCCATACTCATCCTCTCAATATGCACAGACCACCGTAAGACACTTCTTTCACATTGACCTATTGGATTCCTTTTCAAACAACACTTATTTAGTACTCATTCATAACTGACTCTGTTCATACGAGTTTTCCCACATAAATTTCCTAGATATCTCATGCCATTGGCATTCATCATGTTATTGTGTTTCTCCAGACAAATACATGCTTCACAGCAGTAAAACAAGTAATAAGTAATACTTCCTACAATCCTTTAACCTAAATGATTGTTTGAACTTAAGACTTCTACACAAAGTATGTCGTTCAAACAAATATAATAAAGTTTTTTGTACTCTTGTTTATTATAATTATCGAAATTTCAATATAATTTCTGAAACAATTTACAAGCTAAGATTCAACTTTAAGTTCACTGGAATATAATAATACTTACTAAATGCCTATAGCCTAAATGATCGTTTGAACGCAAAAGAACCACACAAAGTTTGTCATTCATACAACTGTTGTCAAGTTTTAAAATACCTTATTTCATTATAGTTATCGATCTTTCAATATAACAAGATTTCTGAAACACCTATACAAGTTAATAGCCTAATTTAAATGTATAATAGTCTTGTCAGAATGTAAACAACATTGATGATAACTACATATTTAATGTTATTATTATTGTATTTATTTATATGGTGACATTAAGGCATAAGCATTCTCTTACATTTAACCACGTCTTAAGTTAATATTACACTGCTTTTATCAAATATTATTAAAGTAAAATAGAACACTGGAGACAAGAATTTGTGGAAAACATAGACATTAACATAAAACATATAAAATATTGCAATAAGATAAACACATAAAAAACCAGCAATCAAATTGAACACAGTATCTATAGATAAAAATTGGAAACAGAGAGATAAAATAAAATAAAATTAGTAAACATTCTTATACCAAACACGCACATACACTTAAACACACACATGGATTATGCCACAGCTCACACGCTAGCTATATAGTGGTTGGTGAGTTTGTTTCTAAAATCAGATAGCCCATTCAAATTTGTGAAGTATGAAGGTAACTTGTTCCAGGCTAAGGCAGATGAGACAATGAAAGATTTTAAATAAAAATTAGCTATTATGCATCTCGGAACACAAAGCAAGTTAGTTGACTGAGAGTGAGTGATGAGACCACCTTGTACTTGTCGAAATTGAAATCGAGAGACCAGGTAGCTGGGCAAGCCAGTCGTGATAATTTGTACGGCAGTAAACGAGAATGTAGTTCACGCCTTTGTTCAAATTTCATCTAACCAAGCTTCCACAAGTATGGAGTAACATGATCCCAATATTTCAGATTAAAGATAATTATATCGAACACACACATTATGCAGCCTATGAAGTTGAGTGGCCATAGTTTCCGTTAAGTCACTAAACCCAACATCACAATAATTAAAATGAGGAAGAACAAGTGCCTGAACCACCAAGGCCTTGATATTTACTGGTAAGAATCGTTTGAGTCTCTTTAAAGTATGCATTGTAGCAAAAAAAATAAAAATTACATTTAGCAGTCACATGGTCAGTCCAAGTCAGGTTTTCATTAATAGTAAGGTCTAAATTACGTACATTAACTCAGATGGGTATGGGTTCATAGTTGAGCTCAATATCAGGCATAGTTTATCGATCAAGGTTAGATAATATCATTTTTGAACTAATAAAATTACCATTTGATTTATTTGGATTCAAAGAAGGGTTATTTTGCTCTGACCAGTAGTGTATGGCCTTAAGATCTGTAGTTAATTTATGAATAGCCGTTTATATTTCCAATTGACGGGAAGAGATATAAATCCGTAAATCATCCGCGTAAAGGTGTTACTTACACTGAGAGATTCTGTCAGGTATATCATTAATTAATAATGAAAACAAAAGTGGGTCTAATATAGAACCTTGGAGGACACCGGTCCTAGCCGGTAGCCACGAGGATAAGTTTACATTAAATGTCGATGCCGTATTATGCTTATGATGAAAACCAGATTGAAACTGCTTTAGCAAAGCATGCTCGTTAATGAAGTAGAAAATCGTTATGTGCACCAAATATCCTAGCCCCTCTAGATAGAGTAGGGAAAATATAAATAGGATGGAAGTCCCTAACACTAGTCGGATTGTTGATTTTGGGTACAGGGATAACATAATCCACTCTCCATAGATTAGGGAAGACACTATTTGTAAGTGAGAAGTTAAAAATATTGGTTATTGGAGTAGTGACAAAAGGTAAAATTAAGAGGAAGAAGATAACTAAAATATCGTCAACCCCAATCACCTTGGATTTTATTCTGCGTAATAATTAATTACATCCTGAGTTGTCACTGGTGAAAGATAGAATCTGTTATCATTTGTATAATTATCACCAAGAAATGGTTGTGGTCATGAGTCAGTCTGCTGCGAAAGGGATGTAAAATGCTCATTAAATATGTTTGGGCTTATTTCACAATCATAGGTGAGTTTATTTTTACCAATCCCCATATCCCGGAGATTTTTCCAGCAACTACCAATTTAATTTTACACTCCAAATAAGCGAGATTTGTATTCAAGCTTGACTTTTCTAACAGCATTAGTGCATTTATTGCTTAATTTTTTAAATTACACAAATAGTGAAGTAGCATCAGCAGACGTTTTGCATGCAGATTTATATGACTTAAACACAGCGTCACGATGAATCATCATACTTCGAATGTTGTGAGTTAACCAGGGGGCGGGCGCAAGCGTCACACGTTTCGTTTTGAGTTGTGCATGTTTGTCATATAGGTTCTTAATTATACGATTCAGACACTCAATCTTTTCGTCAAGGGCTACAGCTGCATCTGTATACTCCCATGGGGCAATGCTAGCATCATGAAATAGCTGTTCAGTATCTATATGCTTCATGTCTTGATAAGTAATAATTTTAGGATCACATTTAGGGGTATGTAAAGAATATGCCAGATTTATTAAATCGTGTTTAGAGAGGGCAGGTGCCGCCATTTGGCCACAAACTAGGACCTTCTCATTATTGGATGTAGCTATGAGGTCAAGTAATGACCTATGTTGAGTGGCTTTAAGGGAGCGAAAGGTAGGGTTACAAGAGTGAAACATTTTTCGCAACTTTGGCGTATCATACTAACCCCTATTTAATAAATCAATGTTAAAATCGCCCATGATTGTAGTGGGATCAGAATTCGAATTAAATTTAATAAAATCAGCTTCAAAGTTACCCCAATCATTTATTTTAGGAGGTCTATATACTATTGCAGTTAAAAATTTTATAGATCCCAATGTAACTTCAATAAACATATATTCAATTTTTTCAGCAAAAGGCCCCGGGAAGGAAGCAATCTGCTTTACTCTTAAATCATTATGTGCATATACAGCAACCCTTCCCTCCCCTTTGCCTAAACGATCATTTCGTGTGAGCAAATAACCGGGCAATTTAACAAGGTGATCACGGAGGATAGGTTTCAGCCAGGATTCACTAACCATTATGAGATTGAGCTGCATTTGGTAAAATATAGCGGAGAAGTCGTTGAAGTGGGAAAGTAGAAATTGGTCATTGACATGAACCACTTGTAAGACCCGTGGATCTAAAGAAAGCCTATTCTGCAATCTGTCGCCAGTGGACAAAACTACAACATTACTGGAGGATGGGGAAGAAATTGGCAGGTGTTCAGCAAGCACGTGAAAGGGACCATTGGCAAGGCACAGCGCAGGCAACAGTGAAATAACACTCATCAAAAATAAAAACAATGATAGCTAGCACGAGATATTAATGTCTAAATCTTATGAGTTTACTCACCAATTTCTCAAGTAAAGCGCCTGCAAACCACAAACACACACACACAAGAAGTATTAAGTATGCACATTATTAAATAAAAATATATTAACATTGTACACAAAAAAGAGAAAAACACATTGAATAAATGAAAATAATAATAAAATATAAATTAACAAACATTAATTGTGAAAGAAAGTAGAATGCTGTCATTAGTGATTTGCAAGCTCGCGTTCACTTAATTGCATCAAGTTTTTCATTTGTATTAATATCGCGCTAGCCTATTGTCATATGAATTACAATACGACCATCTGCCGTCCAAACATTTTTGAGTCCGTACTTTGCAATTGCCCTTTCAAGTAGTTGGACACGTACAGAAGTAAGGTCCTCTCGTATTGTGATACCTTTTTGAGCAAGCCAACGCTTGTTACAAAACACCTCACTACGTTTTCTGTAAGAAACAAATTTCACAATGATTGGACGTGATTGTGTGGAACCCTTTGGTCCTACCCGATGACTTCTGTCAATGTCATCCAGCCCAACATTAGAAATATTGAGCTTATTATGAATCATATCCAACAATAAAACATCGGTTGTTTCACCTGAGCTCCTAAAACACGAACACTGTTCCTCCTTTGATACATATTTAAATATATTAAAGATTGTATTCGTATTTTTACACTATTACCTATAAAACTGAATTGTATATATTTTAATGTAAGTATTTCTTCAGATAATTGTTGTATATTACTTCACTATTTTCAAACAACAACAATTTTACTCACCAGAATCATGTTTTTGCGCAATAACATTGAAATAAACCATTACATCTGCCCTTTCACACTTAAGCAGACTACAATCAAGAGTGTCACGTTTTGGTCCTTTGCAAGGGGCGTGTTTATGTAAATCCAGTAAAGTATAGAGATCACTGGACACCAGGCGTGTTTATTAGATTGATTAAGCTTGTACAAATCTTTCGTTTTCAATTTTGAATCTAATCCAAATCAAGTCTCATACTTAAAAAAAATATTCTAATCGAGTCGAGTCCGAATTGAATCTCATGCTAAATTTATTTTATCGAACCCCATACTTTAAAAAAAATGATTAAATATTCTATTTACAAAGTAGGTTTGGATCTGAAGCGATAAATTTGTTCTAAGCGTGCTCTTATATGGTTTCAAATAGAATCTTTGTTGAATATTTTATAGTGCTAAGTTTCCAATTCAATCCAAAAATAAAATATTTCAAAGAATGTTGATAAATATATTAAACACATTTTAGTTTATTAAGAAAATATTATAATAAATAGAACTTATCCCAAAAGTAAAAAATCCAATAAAAATCATACTACTTTTTTAATCATAGTACAAGATATTCGCTGCCTAAAAAAATAAATTGTGCCTCACGTGATTCCTTTCCAACCTGGACTCAAATTAATTTCTCTCTTCACTCTACCACGCAGCTAGTTTCCGGTTTGTTTATATTAATCTTTTAAGTAAGTATAAATAGATTCGAGTTTTGAGATAAACACGTCGAATTCGGGTCTAATATCAATTTAGATTCAACATTTCGAATCGAATCTGAGTCTTATTAAGATGAGTAGGGCTTGGTGTAAGCTAGGGCAGATGACACGGGATGTTCTCTTTGAGGTGACGTGAACAACTTTTCAATTGTTTAATTTCTCTTTGTAAAGATGTTGGGAAGAAACTCTGTTTTTGATCACACAGTTAACGACAATCCAGTCTAACAAGAGTAGGGAGTTTGACCATGCAACCACCATCTACTTTAAATCAAGTTTTTAGAAATTGATGATTTTTATTTTTGTTAAACTGAACTGAACTATACAATTTGGGTTAGTCCACGTAAATTATGATTTTAACTTTTAATACAAACCTTTTTGCTTATTCAGATATACTGTTTGAAAAAAATAAGTAGTATTGTTTGAAAGCACAGCTATTAAAAGACAATAATTGTGAAAAAGGTTTACTACAAAGTGGCTCCAAAACTAAAATTATATTTATTTTATGGAATTTTATATTCTACTTTTAAGAGAGAACATTTTCTTGTAGTAGACTCAAAATTAGTCAATTTTGTTAAATCAATTCATAGCATATAGTTAAGCCTAATTAAAAAAATAGCACGCTTTTCCTTCTTCTTCAATTCCAGAACAGCCTCACTTACATTCGAGAGATGGAGCAGAAATGGCAGATGTTTTCTGCTACGGGTACAGCTGTGAGTGTGACGACGACGTGAATATCCATGGAATGAACCTGTTCCCAAGGTGCGTACGCATAAAAGCAGGAACCCGACACACAACTATTGTTACATTAACATTTTTGTTGAATGCAGTCTCCTATCTCTTTGGTTGTCATAGTAACAGAAAGAATGCTAAATGTATACCTACTTTGATTTGAAAATACATGTTAAAATAACACACTAATTATCTAAAGTAAAAATATTTAAATACTAAACCGTGCTATGCAATTTTTATAAAAAGGATTTTAGGTAATATATAAGGAGTAGAAACTTACCACCTAATTCTTTAAAACAAATAATTTGAGATTAAATAAGAGCTGAACAATAAAGATTTTTACTTATTTAAAAATTGAGTGTCTATTAAAATACTCTTGTTCGGCAGTTATTTTGAGGAGATTTTTTAGGGTTCCTTACAAGACTATTTTAATTTAATTTTGATTACCTACAACTAATATACTTAACACTTCTGTGTATATGCCATGTTCTAAAACACAAGTGGGTGTGTGGGGGTGGCGGCATCCCCAATACAAAAATCTTAAAGGTATATTAACTTAGTTTGTTGTTTTTTATAGATTATACAATTATGTAAACACCTTCTGAACTAGTACTATACAAAACATTGTTGTGTTCTTTAAACTTTTAAATTTAATCATTTTTACTAAAATTGTTTAGTAATAGTAGTAAATATTTTTAAAATTTATATAATATTTATTTACCTGATAAAACATGATTAACTAGCCTAATCATGACCAAACATTTGGCTGCTATTTGTTTTACTTGAGATACGGGACCATTCAATATTGGGGTAGTATAGAGCCCAAACTTCATAGGCCTATTATATTTAAAGGTATAGGCCTAACTTACATGATCTAGAGCCTAAAAATTGCTATTTTTTGTATGGGTAACCCCAAATGCACACACTTTTTTTATGAAATACTTTGCATTTAAAAAAAAGTCTGACCAAAAAAACTAAAAAATAAATAAATATATATTAGTTTTTTTGAGATATTTATATATATATATCTCAGAGAATAAGCAAACACTATTCTTATTGAATTATAGTATAAATAAAAACTACATAGGCTATCTTTTTATATTTGAAGGATAGAACTACATTAGGTAGTCTTGCTTGTGAATAGTAGAAACCATTTACTAAATCAAACAAAATTTAATCACTCAAGTAAATTTAACAAGAGTAAAAAAAAGGATATAAATTAAGATTAGGACACTAGGCCTATAGGCTATACCGTGAACACAGAAAGTTGAGAAAGCTAAAACAAAATTGAAATTTTAAACTTACTTAAGTAGGCCTAAGTGTATGCCCCCACAGGGCTAAAGGCAATCCCCAGGAAGCAAAACTCTACCTTACTTTTCAAGATCAATCAATAGATTAAACACAGGATGAAGTTCAATAGGATTAATATGCTCTAGGATGATAATGAGACAAGGAGCAGACTTTAGTCTCATGAAAAAATTACAGCTATAACAAAATGTTTGGAGGGTCATTTCGCTGTATTATTTATTATTATTTTTTTAGTATCATATCTTACTGCCCATTCGGGCTATATGCATATGTACTAATTATGCTAATGGTTTTGGGGGTTAGGAAGGTTATATTTAGAGGAAGTGTACTCACATTTGCATTGAAGGAGAGTGGAAAATCATTTTGGAAAAACTACCTTCATTACATACTCGACCAAGATTCGAATCTCAATCTCCCTATCATTGGCAGTTTAGACTACTGCTAGAGTAGTGTGTTGTACCATGCGGCCACTGAAGCAGGTCGCTGCATTGTTCCCTTTGCATTGAAAAATAAAACTAATTTATTTTGTCACTCACAAACTTTAATCCCCTCCAAGCATATATGTTTTTTGTAAGAATTTTCAGCAGTAATTGTCATTAATTTTAACTGTCCCAACTTATGTATTCCTCTTTTCTTATGAAACTATCTTTTGTTTGATCTATATACAGTCGCCTTTTCCCTTATCTTATGCATAGTACGAAGGTTTATTATGACAAATGAGTAAGGGCATGGCCATACTTGTGGCCTGGTCATTGTGACAAAACCCCATCAACATAGGATGTAATAAAATCAAGCCATGTTATTTAAATGGGTAAATCAAAATTGCTTGGTTTTGTAAATTGCCGTCGCTAGACAGGTTTTTTTTAGCACTAGGTATTACTACTGGTTTTAGCTACATGCCTATGTACAAGGCTCATACTTGGTCCATATTGTCCCTGAAAGTCACCTAAACTGGAACAAGGATATTAAGTCACCTTTTCTTAACCCTAGAGTCCCTAAAAATGGGGGGTATGATTTTTTTTAAAAATAATTTGTGTAAAGTTGTATGATTTTCAGTATATTTTTTAGGCAAGTTGCAGTGATTTAGGCTCAATGTCTTTTAAAATTTGTGAGTTTCAAACTTTAATCTCAGATAGGACATTAAACTGCCACTTCAGTAGGCTACTCTTTCCCTTTATTAAGTTTATTTTTTTGCCTAGAACTCTTTCCTTTTTGGATAGAATTTCTTTGCTTTCTTGTGATAGTTGTGTACCTTTCTTCTTTCCTTTAGATCTCCCTCTTGGCCACTTCTTTTGATTTTTCCATCCCAAGACTTTTAGTTTATTGAAGGGCTAATATTGTTCCATCTATATAAATGCTTAATATTTCATAGACATAATAGAATGTCATAGACACCTTGAAGTCTTCTGGCAGTAAATATGCGTGTGCTCAAATAACAAAGGAGCTCATTGTTAATGGAAGAAATGCAAGAGCATTTACATCAATATTTAGAAGGAACCAAGCTGAGAGAAAAGAAACTTAAAGTGGATAGGCAGAAAGAAAGATAAATAGCAAAAGAAGACACCTTAAAACTTGAGAGTAGAAAGTGAAGAAAAGAAGTCCAGAAAAAGAGTGCTACTGACAAACTCCTTGAGCAAACATCATCATGTATCACATCTGTGCTGAAAATATAATGTTTTGAAGAACTGCAGGTAGCTCATGAGGTGTTGGAAGGATATAAAGTTTTAAAATTCGAGAAGAACAAGGCCAATAAATAAATAAACATACAAGCAAAGACGCTGGTAAAAAAAACCTCTTCTCTAGTAACTTTATTTGTTGAGAGAGCTTCCAAAAAAAGAAAATTAAATTAGTAAAAGGACCAACCAACTGTTAACTAAAGTTAATTGTATAATGTAATATTTAAGATAGTTATTAAAAAAATATATGATACCACTTAAACGTGTAAAAGTACTCGGTATATTTCTGTATTTTTACTATAGATAAAAACTAGCCATACCCCATCCAAGGTCAAATAAAAACAATATTTATCTTTAGTCATTTAATATGGCTAACATAATGACCGGTAACATTATCGTATTGTATATTCTGAGTTTTACATTCCTGAGTGAGTAATAGCATGCTTCTCCCAACTGTAGGCTTATTCTTTTCCTAATTTCCAATTTAATATGGCTAACATAACCGGTAACATTATTGTTTTGTATATTCAGAGTTTTACATTCCTGGACAGCAGGTGCGATGATGACAACTTACTGAGTAATAGCATGCTTCTCCTGACTGTAGGCTTATTCTTTTCCTAATTTCCAATCTAATAATGTTATTGCTAGCTAAAATTATTCCTAAATATTTAAACTCATTAACCATGCCAAATGATATGTTCACAGAAATCTCTAAATTATCGTCCCCAATCTGTGTTCTCTGTATGATCATATGCTTAGTTTTTTTCAGTGTTCACTTCTAAACCTATTTCCTTATACACCTCTAGTAAAATTTAAGCATTTCTTGCAACATCTTCCTTAATACTGCCCAAATAAGCTAAATCATCTGTGTAACCTAATAGCTGCATTGTATTGTTTAATGTCAGCCCTTCCCTACCTGCTTGCAATACCCTAATAGCATACTCTCTGGCTAGATTAAAAAGTAATGGGGAAAGTGCATTTCCTTATTTTAACTCATCATATTTTGACCAAAAAGTGTTGATATAAAAATCAAAAACACTGATTGTGTCTCGTGTTCCCTTACATCTTCACCTTAAAACATCAGCTTCTACTTTATAATGACATGAGCAAAAAATGCTTCCAAACTGTTAGACAATAGCTGGTAGTCTGTTTTTGAAATATTTAAGTTTGTAAAACGAGCCTTCACCCACTAATTGTGTAGATTATGAAACTAGCAACAGTCGATACTCACTAGACAAATTCTATTACTTTTGGCTTAATAATTTATTAATAAACAACACCAAGAAACAGCAAAAGTATGATTTTACATTTTTAATGCCATCAAATACGTTCACAAATGTTGTATTGTAAGCACCCTCAGACTTACTCACTGGAAATTTTGATAAAAATGTAGTAAAAACAATAATTTTAAATTGAATGGATTATTTTAGTTTAAAGTTGTTGCCAAAGCTCAAATCAAACTGGCCCACCGGGAGATGTCTCGGTAACCCAGTCCACCCCTGTTGTTGATGTCGTATTAAAATAATGCAGGTTAGGACCTAGGTTTGGTTAAGTTATATGTGTGCAGGCCTACCAAATTTTATCAAAATTGCTCTTTCCTAAGATAAATTTGTACTGATTTAATTTGTAGTATTTGTAGCACCTATTTAGGATTGATATCCATTATTAATATTAATAGTTTTTAAAATTGTGGGTACTTTGTAGCCGAATATAGGAGGTTGAAACAAAATCTTAGCCCGTCAATTACAGCCTAAAAAATTAATAGTTTTTAATAATTATTTTCGTATTTGATTTTGTAAGGAGTAATAAATGATAAAATCATATCTTATTTATTTTTATTCCCCTCTCCTTATTTGATATTAGCGTTAATCTTCTATAACGACATGTTTTGGTGTTATATATAGATGTTACATCATCTTCAGGTCTTATTTATGATAAAGATGATTTTCTTTTAAATACACATTTAAAAAATAGATTTTACTAAAACAATTTTTTACACAGTTTTGGACATGTTTATTCGAACTAAACTATTTCACAGGAAATTAATAATCATATGTTAATGACTCCCTATGAGTGTTTATCCATACAAAGTTGATTGAAATTAATTAGCCTTCTTTAAAACTATTGATCAGTATAGACGTCTTCATATTCCATCTAAAATTTAATCTTAAATTTCAATAATGACAATTTATTTTCCAAAGTACAAGATGGGAGATGATGGATTTGTTGCGCAACATAGATCTGACAGTCGACAATGGCTCACCAAAATGCAGAGTCATCCAGACACAAGCGTTTGGAGTTCTGTGAACAATTCAACTTTTGCTCCTCCAGATAAATTCACGGTCAAGACAGTTGGTGAGCAAATTTACAAGTCACAAATATATTGGGGGGTGGGGATATGAAATCAAATTTCAGCACAAATAAATATAAACACTTAAATATTGATTTTACCTCAGAAATAAATTTTAAATTTTAACTCTTGTGGCAGATTTAAACATCATTTCTACATTTTACTTTTTTCCCCTTGAAATGGTTATTTAAGGGGGAATCTATCTCAATATCCCCTACTCCTCCCTGGCTATGCGCCTGGTCTTAGTATTGTCTCGTTTAGGGCACATAGACTAAACCTCAAACTATGTAGTCTGGTTCACTGGTGACATGGAGGTCAGGGTTTGATTGTCAGTTGGGTGTGCTGACATTTTTTTAAAATGATTTCCCACTTTCCTTTCACAAAAATGCGTTTTTTATATTTACTTTAAATTCTACCCCCTTATAAAAATTAAATGCAGATAGCCAGGACAATAACTAGCAAGAATCAGTAGCAAAAAAACCCTAAAAAATAATTACATTCTACCTGATACATTTTTATTCAATATCCAAGACTAAGATATATATTCCATTCACCATAGGAATTGACTTCTGAAAGGCCTTTTTCCCTACCATAAATCTACTATATAGTAGGATATTGGTAGGAAAAAAGACCTTTCAGAGAGTAATTCCTACCGTGAATGGAATATATGAACCCTCTCAAGATGCTCAAAGGGCTGAATGACTCCCTGCCATTCTCAACCTTGGCAGATCATGTGCTTTAAATATGTAATCCTGTAAATTCAAACAAATTAGTATGGAATGTTTCTGAATTAAACTAACATATGGGTCAGAAGCTCTCTTCCATAAATAATATCAAGCACATAGTGTGTTATAAATAAATGCACGGCAAATCACTCTATTAAAAGAAAATTAATTTCAGAATAATTATTTTGTACAACACATTTACAGAGTACAGTTTGGTCTTAACTCATTCAATTTAAGTCAAAAATCACACTATTTGATTCTCTAAAAAAACCTTCATAATTGGCCCAATGCAAATTATTAATGTTTTATGAGCATACAAATACTTAATCTGAAATCTGAGTTTATAAATCATTGATACTACAATAGTGTTGTGAGGGTCTAAATGCTTTATTTTATATCTGGTATTGTGCACTATGTCCCACTCAAATTTCCCTGCTCTGGGCTTGAATCCAATCAAATAGTCAGTTAGCTTGTTTTCAGACTGAAAATAAGGCATATTTGACTAATAGCTTAATAGTATATGAGAGAAAAACTAAAACACATTGATCTGTTCTTTAGTGAATCAAATAACCGAAGCTATCATTTATGCATTCTAGTGAGGATAACACCATTTAGATATCTATTCTGAAAATTGTTATCCTCACTCGAATGCATAAATGATAGCTTCGGCTATTTGATTCATTAATATGCAATCCCGTACAATTATAATATAATTGTCAAATGGCTGCAATAATATATGCCAATCACCGAGTCGTGGGTTGCTGTGTTGTCTGATGGCTGTGATCTTATATAATCACGTATTTATAAGCTGATGACTTCCAAACGTCCATCATAGACTCTGCCTTAAACTATGAGTGAAGAATGACCATTGGCACGGAACGAATCCTGGATAGCTCAGTGGTAATAGCATTGGCGTACTAAGCCGAAGGTCCCGGGTTCGATTCCCGTGTCCAGGTGTCATTTTTCAATTTTCAGAATATGATATCTGTTCTTTAGTGTTATTTTATTTTATGAAAACATTGCTTCATTTGCAATTTTTTTTTCCAAAAAATATTCATTTTGGTCGTATGGAAATCAAAACCTAAGATTTTATTTATGAGAATAAGAAGTTCCTTTAATAATAAAATTATTCAATAAACTGTAATTGGGAAGTAAAATAATGAAACATTTACAGTGCTATTCTTCTGGTAAAAGGTAGCATATTTTTAAAGTCATCAATAGCATCTTCAATTTAATTTTCACAGTCAAGTCCTACTCACTAAATGGGATCATCAGAGAATAAAATATTTCTTGCTTCATTGTCGAACACATCTTTGATCTTACAATGGTAATTTTTGAGAAATTTCTCTCATACAAACAGATCATAGCTGGGATAACTGAAAACTTCTGGAGGAGAAAGGTAAAGTATTCCCCCTGTCAAACTCTGGCAACCACTTCAGTCACTCATGCACAATGGTAGGTCAAACTCTGCCAACCATTCCAGCCAATAATGCACATTGGTAGGTGTTCTCAGCAGCCTCATTTGTTTCCAGCTCTGACGTATTTAAATTTAAGATTTTACTCAAGAGCTGGATGCCATTCTGTGCATCCATCAAGTGTTAGTTTCGTGATTTCCCTGCATTGCTGATTAGTGATTACCTGTTTGGTTTTTGGTAAAAACCTTAAGTTTAAACCTTGTCATAGGTGAAAAACTTGATTTCGTTTTTATTGGCATCAACATTAGCGTCTTTGTTAGGATTTTGATCAAAAAATGCAGACACTTATCTTTTTCTTGTTTCTGTTATCGAAATGCAGTTTTTTTTTGCAGAAGCCTTCAGCTTTAGCTTATTTTATCCCAATGATTGGTTTATCATGTCTCATTTCAACTAAAGCTTTAGAGAGATTTGCACTTCCACCATGGCCTCAAAAATATCCATGGCTGATGATTGAAGGGTTTTCCTGGTTTTAAGCAGCATTTGAAGGATTGGCTCACTAATTTCTATACTTAATGTAAAGTTAAATGATTGCATTTGCCACAATATCCCTTTGCCTGTGTTTCTTACTTTAGCATCAGCTGTATATTCAAGTCTTTTATATTGCTTCAATAACTACCATTAACAGTTCACAAACAGCCTCAGCATGGCAGGCCAACCTTGTGCTAAATAACGACTGTTTTCAATTTGGAATCAATTCTTTTAACCAGTTCCTCAAACACGGTGTTGGTTTAGGTTGCTTTTAATAAAATTATAAATAATCTGGAGGATGCCAAGATAATAAAAAAATCAAGGTGTTATTTTTGTGTGATGCACAAGAGCTGACTAGGTAAAGATTCAGACAATGTGCATTGTAATGTATGTACATAATGGAGCCATTCATCTCCATACATCTTGTCTGTACCCCTGTGCAACCACCTGCCAAAGCACACAGATAATACATTTTCCCACCTAAAGCCCATCTTTTCAATTATGCTTTTGATTTGACTAAAAATGCATTTCGTGCTTGTTTTTTGAAACCTTTCCAAGCAATTAAATTGCATTAAATCACCACGATGCCCTTTCTACCTGGAGTCTGGCGCTCAAGGTCAAACACTGCCCCCATGCAACACATTGACTAACTACATACTCACGTGACGTGGCTTCTCAGTGCTACCAACCCAGGTATTTATGGTTGAAATTTCCCTTTTTGTTATCTTTTTAACTATTTTTTTTGCGGCATTAGGAATGCAGTCTTACTACCACATTAAGTATCATAACGTTTATTTGGCATAGTAAAAACCAAGACTTAGATATTGTCATTAATAATTTATAAATGTATGAGTTCAATTAAATGTAATTAATAAATTGAATATTGAGGATAAATATCGTTATGATTAACACTTTTACAAGTTGTTTAGACTCAATTTTGTCTGTTTTTCCTTTAACACACTTTGATATTTTAAAATATTTACCTTGATTTTTAAATATCAAAGTGTTAACCATAACAATATTTATTCTCAATATTCACTTTATTAATTAAATTTATTTGAACTCATACCTTTGTAAATTATTAACGACAACATCTAAGTCTTGGTTTTTATTATATTCATTTACTCCTTACAAAAGATTCAATTAGAATGTCTTCTAAAATGTTGTTTATTTGGCAGTTAAAATATTGTGTACTATGCAGTGTTAATAAATATATCATAATTATGATTAAATAATTCCTTCCTGATGATACCATTTACATAAATGATTGTGAATCAGGTCGTCGTCAGGAGTTGATTGAACGTTTCTTCTGGCAGAAGTTGACAGAAGAAGCTCTTCAGAAACTCCATCAACCTATGAAAGTAGAGAAATATAGCAGCGAGTACAATAGTAGCTTCAACGATGAAGAGTTTACATTCAGCTCAGCTCAGTTAAAGGATACAAAAGTGTGTGAATTCATTTTACATTGCCAGGGAAAGTATAGTAAGAACAAAATTGGAACGGTAGTTTAGAAAACAAACTTTTTTTTGCAGTCTATGCCGGAAAAAATATTAAGGCATTGATTAAAGTCGGGTTGAATTTACCTTTTTACATATTCAAATCTTTATTTTATCTATGAATCCTGAATTCATACATACAGTTAAGTGTTAAATTAATGCTAAGTTTGTTAAAAAATTTTATGAGTCTGAACCACTAATAAGGTATATTAAAACTATAAAACAAATTACATTCAAAATTTGATTTTTTTTATAGTAAGTTAAGCCTATTTGAGTCTAGAATCCGATATTTTATCAAACCCACAAATCTCGAATAGCCCTAAGGATTTAAGAGTCCCAGCCATGGTATTAATATTACCTATCAAAAGTGGCAGTTGCAATTCACATGAATTTAGAAATGAATATAATAAAGTACCTACTTTTTTTAAAAACCTTTGTAAATGATACGCCTTATAATTTATTCCCAATGTTAAATGAACAATTTTAATATATTTAAAGTTGTTTATACAAAATTAAAAAGCTACTCCAAAGTGTACAGTTTTGTGGCTCCATAAAATATAACTTGTTAAAATAGGGTAATATAGAGAAAGTTATTTTAAGAAAATACCAAAGTGGTAGTCTTGGTTTTTTTTTTCATTTTTTTACCCACAAACATTATGATCTACCTTCTAAAATCTGTACTTCAAATTAAATATATCACTTTATTAGAAGGTGGCTAATGTTGATAAGTGTAATTCAACGCCTAATATTAATAATTCATTATTTTAAGATGCCATACATATAATCATCACACTAGTTAAGGTGATACACTGAAGGGTATATGGACAAAGGCGTCAGCCTCGATTTGTCCAGGATTTTTTTAAATTAGAAATGGGTGACAATATGACCATTAACTCAAATTTAACTAAAGTAAATTAATGCAAGATAAGACAATTCAAGTTGTAGGTTAAACTAAATTCCTCTCCCCTTCCTCATTTTTATAAATAACCGACAAAACACCTGTGGATTTATGTTAATACATGTTTCGGTGTGTTCGTGTCTTACAGTTGTATAAGAAATATCCACTCTACAAAGATCCTCCACTGTCTTATTGGCTTCAAAACAAGCAGAATATCCAGGGAATAACCACACCGCCAGATCATTTACAGCCATTCAAGAAAAACACAACATTCAGTAAACCATTGGAAGAAATTTTGGATGAGCCACATTCTGAGTAATATTAACAAAATAAACCTAAGAATTTATGACCTTGTGAACAATGTATTTAAAAAGTTAACTGAGTTAAATGTATGTTAAAATTTATTTAAGAGGATGACTATTCAGTAAAATAATTTCCCAAACATGTTAATTAATCAAAATAAATTAAATTAACAAAATTTAGGTTCATTAGAATACCCTTTATTTCTTAAAATATCCATAAATATACAAGTTTTATCATTATTTTGTACCATTTTACATGACACAAATTACTAATTATATTAATTACCGGTATATAATTATAATAACCTTTTTGTCCAATGGCAGCAATGTAAAGTGTGAACTATGTTCTTCTTTTCATTGTAAAAGCCATATTGTGTTTGTTCCTTTTATAATGTTTCTATCCACCTTTCCTGTATCTTCTTCCAAATATAACATGGTATATATAATATTTACACATCCTTTGTTTTGTTTTTTAATTACATACTGTACTTGTAAAGATATTTCAAATTATTATTTTTAAGTACAAACATCAGCAAAATATTGTTTTCACCATACTTTTTTTTGTCCAATATTAATCCTTTATGCGACCTAAACACACTTGCTAAATGGAGTCGCCAATACTGAAAGACATAAGTAAAATCAGCTTTATATTCCGGTTAGTGGGAGCAACTGAATACATAAAATAGTGCTTTACAGATGTATTAATTATCATTAATAGTAAAAGATAATAAAAAATATATAATGACCTTCTCTTCATTTGGTTGTGTAAATAACTTTTTTATTATCAATTAAACTACTATACATTGTTATGGGTAAAATAAAATCGCATGGATAGTGTTCTAAGTGACAGCTTAGTATTAAATTAACACTCAATACTTTATGGGTGTACAAAGAAGTTTTATAAATTGTTTTTAACATTTTATTTTTGATTGGAAAGGCGTTAATCGTTCACTTTTGATTGACAAACTTTTGTTCTAGCTAGAGTAAACAATGTTGGGGGATCTTTATAAACATTTTAATTTCTACAAGATAAACTTTGATATTTTGTCAACTTTTTTTTTGCCAATAAATCATTATAATTTCAATTGTTCAATTCAAAATTGTTTGAAATAATTTAAAATTATCTTGTTTGCAAATAGGAGTGCCAGAGTAGATAAGTTTTAATGACATTTGCTAGACCACATTGCTGGTGGCGGGGAAATCGGGGGCCAAATCCTTGGCAGGTGTAGTGAGGATTTTTTCCCTAAATAGTTCCCCACCCTCTACACGCAAGTGCGGATACATTTCCTCTAGTAAAATTTTATCTTTATCATTTCTATTCAATCAGCATAATCAATCTATGAGTAGAGCCTGTAAAAAGAAACAATGAATGAAAGAATGATGGTGTGTGTTGGGAAGTAGTTCAAATTTAGTTTAAAATATAATTAACTGCACAAGAATCAATTTAGTTTTGCATTTGTTTATAAAAATAGCATATCTGCCATGTCTGGTTATGGCTGAATCTGCAAGTTTTATTATTTGTAAAGTGTATTGTGTTTGAGGAGATAGCAAGTAATCATCATCTGGCATTAGCATTGGCCTGTAATATCTTTTAAGATGTGTTATCTATATTTATTTTAAAAGTAATGTCTTAAAAACAAATTTAGCAAGATTCTTTTATTTTTCAATCTATGAGTGTGATTTTTTTTGTTAAAATAAAAGGAAAAATTGTTGTTTTAGTGTAAATAATGGACATATTGTACAACCTATGAAAGCTTGACACAACACCCAGTTTTCTTATTTGTAGAACAGATCAAATTTGAATAATAAATGCACTAAACAAAGAAAAGAAGGTGTGCTGAAATACACATATAAATAATTAAAATACCAAAATAGTTTTATTGCTGTAAAGTTAAATTATATTTTCTTTCAATATTGACTACTCTTATAAAAGTCACCTTTATGTGATTTTTTAAATGGTATAAAAACCTTACATAAAATATTGCAAATTAAATTAGAGTTGTAATGATACCAAATCCAAAATATAGAATCAAAATATGAGAGTATATCTAAAATAAGAAATTTATTTAGTAGATGATATAAGAATGTAAACTAAATTAAGTTTCAAGCCTAAGAAAAATACAAAAGCTCTTTGGTTAAAACTATCCTTTTTTTGAATTTATAAATGAAATGAATTAGCAATAAATTACTAATGTTCAAAAGAATTGACCTATATGTGAACCCACTTAGAACTCTTAAGGTATTCTTTTCTTAAACACTGCCATTATTTTATAAAAAAAAATAGTAATGGGATTTACTAAAACAGTAGTGTTGGTACCCACTTTGTTAGACGAATGGTACAAGGCACCTGCAATAAGACTGTATTGCGGATGACAAGATCAGGGTTTGAATCATGGTCGGGTGTAATGAGGGTGTTTTTCCCTAAATAGTTTTCCACTTTCCCTCTAAATTAAACTAACTCTTTTAATTCCTAACACATTAGTGTAATTAGTACTTATGCATATGACCTGAACGAATAGTAATACGAGGTTTTAAAAAAGTAGTATTGTTGAGAAATCAAAAAATATATTGTACTGATCAAAATCTATATCGGCAAACTGTGGTATCAGTACATCTCTAAAATTAAAACAACTTTATTTTATTGTATTTATTAAGATGTGTTTGGCAAGATGCTTAATTTTATATAAAGCAAAAAATCCAATGAATTATAAGTATAATGGCAACTTTAACAGAAATCGATATGAAATTATGAAAGTTAACACAGTAAGTAAATAGCAATATAAAATTATTTTCCATGAAAATATACAATATTCAATTTAAAAAATAGTTTCTTTAAATGAAAGCTTCAAAATAGCTTTATTAGTTGTTGGTTTTTTTTTGTGGATGTAAACAATTGCACAATTTGATTAAGTGTGGATTGTGCCACCATAACTGGAAAATTTGATTGTTTCTTTGTATTTTTAGTTAAAATTAGTGAAAAAACAAATCATACAAAAATGTGGTTATTTAAATATTTATTTATGAATACAATTTTGTTTCATAACAAACAGAAACACAAATAATATTAATAGATTATAAACAGATAAATAGTAAGTTTTTTTTAATATGAACTAGAGCATCTGAATGATTTGTTTCAGGAAATGTATTGTTATTACAAAAACTACTTCATTATTTTTCTCATTCAAATGTTTTGATAGATTACAATCAAGATACACAGATTCATCTAAAGAAAGGCTAGAGGATAGTTTATATTGTTCAATAACAATTTAAGTTACTTATGGCATAAAGCCAAATTCTTGTTGTAGATCTCACATTATCCTAAGATCTACTTTATACAAACACACTACAAAAGTGTAGAATAAGAAGCATCACTATTCTTGTTTCTCTCAAATATACGTTGTAGCAATGATACAATACTACTTATACCAACCAAATCTTTCAATAATATAACAAATTATTTCATTAATTAGTTACATTTAGATGAAAATATGTTTTTGAATTGTAAAATAACACCTGGGTATTACAGGATGATTCAAAAGTCTTCATACATAAGGAAGATGCACAATTTGATTTTTTTTAATAGATATTACTGTGCTCTTTTCAAATTCTGCTGTGGCCAATATGTAGCCATTTGGGGGATGTTTGTGAATGACCATGTCTCTGTTTGATCACAAATACTCCCGGTCTTTCGGAACTTCTCGGTAAGTTTGACAAGTGTTGTGTGTGATTTGTCTTCCTGGGGAGTGTGTCCTGTTGAATTCAGGAGAATGATCTCCGTAGGTTCTCCCTTCAAAAAGGCCATTTCAGAATGACTGTAAAAAAAAAGTCCCTTTGTATAAAGACTTTTAAATCACACTATAGAATCAAAACTGGAACATTTGACTCAAATGTGGCTGGTAAATGATGATCATATCAAAACATCACAAATTCAATTCTTGTGTCCAGGTGTAATTTTTTATGTATAAAAAAAATGACATTACCGTGTCAGATTTGTTTCAAAAGGACTATTATTGGAAGCCATAGCTAGTAATATTTTAATGCAAATAACATAGGTATGTACATTACGTTGGGATGTTATGAAATAAATACAGATGTATACTCCATTCACAGTTTATGTGCCTTTTTTTTTAAGTTATTAAAAAATACCAGACATAATTTCATGTATTCATACACCATGACACAACTTTTGACAGTGGTATCAATCTTGATACAGGCTTTTGCAAAAATATATTGTAATCGTGTTTTGAAGTTGCAGGATACAAACACTAAAACACCCACAAAAATAAAATGTTAAGAAAGGCCCAACATGTTGTGGATAGAGTATACTTTAGATTTGTCTCCAAGAAAACATATAAACTTTTTTTATATTTCTCTTTTTTACAAATCTTTACTAGATATTACAAAAAGGGAAATTAAGACTTAATGTAAAATACCAAAGTAATGGATTCACAGATTTTCAAAATAATAATGTTTGATAATTTCACTGTCGGCATAGGTTTAGAGAATATTCTATTTAGTCACCAATCCCACATTTACCTATTTAATTCTTGGAATGAAAAATAAATCTTTATCTTCATACCTATGTATCCAAGTGTAAAATTAAACAGAGGTGCACCCATGGTACTAAAAATATAAAGTAGTGGGGTGTGTTGTGAACCCTGAGCAGACCTTCTCAAGTGCCTTCAATAAAAATTAGGGCTACACTAAGGCGCTCTTCTATGTGTTTAGAAATGAGTAGCTAAAACTTCCAGTGGTTTCACTTCTAGAAATAATTTATTTCTAGGAGTAAATTAAAATATTCATTTGTATTATATTTCAATTCATTAAAACAACAGAAAGCTTAAGTCTTCATTGAAAGAAGCTATATTGAGAGAACCAATACTTTAATCAGAATTAAAAAACTAAACTGAAAACAGATTTTCATAAAAAGAAACTAGTTTTTAGGGCCAAATTTATATTTTTACTGTTTCTTGTATCAGTATTCATTCTACTAGTTATTTAATTCCATTGGGAGACTACGATTATAAAGTAGTATATCCACTATTGATGATAATAATATACTAGTGTTTAGAGAAATTAATGATGACATAATTATGTAAATCCATGGAAATTTTGTGTATTTTTAAATGATCTTGAACACGCTGCTATAATGATGTACATATAAGTTTTTCAATTGCTTTTAATTTATTACTAAAAATAAGTTTATTAAAATATAACATTATATTAAATGTATAATTTATCAAATGACTACAGTATTGCGGGATTACAATAAAATAAAAGCATCAAAATAGCCTATGTACATCTAAAATGTTGCTTTGTTTCCATTAATAAAAGTAAACACGTAATAGAGTAAGTTGAGTCAGGAAAATATATATAATTATATGTAAATCCTTGAATCAGATCACAACCTGCCTGACTTTATGTGTAGTAACCAACGGAACTGGGAACTATATTGTTTCTACCTTGTTAATCTTAATACCAGACGTGCACCAAAGACGAATACAGTAATTTTTATTTTGCCTAGATCTTATACCAGCTTTACACTTTGGATAGAGAAGAATGGGTTTTTACAATCTAATTAAAGAAAATATCTTTGTCAAAGATACATTTATTTTATATAAATTTAAATATATCTTTCATCCTATCTTTAATATATTGGTTATACAAATTTAGTGATGATTAATATTCCTCTAACAAATACATACAAAATATGGTGAGTGAAAGATTTTACACTTTTAATAGGTCTTTTAGCCATAAATAATATTTGTACTAATTAATGTTATTATAGCACCATTGAAAAAAAAACAAGATCATTACTTTCTCTCAAACTCATTAAATACACAAGATCAAGAATATGTTTATTACATTTGCATCTATTAAATAGTTGTCTTAGTAATTGAAGCTCTCGATAGTAGGGTGAGCAAATCGACAGTTAATTTCAAGCTATCTATACCTATATCAGGGAATTTAAAAAGAAGTGTTATTAAGTTGTGTAAGAATGACCCTGAGATCATAAAGACAAGAGAGTTTAAAACAAGCTCTAGGAACTAGTAGGGTGAAATATTCAGAGTTAAATCACTAATTTTATTTTAGAAAGTATTGTTATATTTAATTAAGGCCTGGCAGTGCAGAAATTTTGCTAAGATAGATTTTTCTGAGAAAAGGTTTTTCTCTGCATATTAATTGAAGGGGTGAATATACCTATAGCACAGTGTATTATTTTGCCAGAAATTATTGAGGAAAATTATGCTTTTTTAGCTCTAATATTAGTTCAAAACAGAGCCACATGGCAAGAGAATGTAGATTATCTAAATTAATTTGTGGCAAAAGTAGTTCTGATATTCAATAATTCAATTAGTTGGATTATGAAGGGGGAAAACACTATCATAATATATTTTATTATAATATTAATAAAACACGTTTAAAAAAGATGAAAAATGAATAGATGTAATTATATCTGTGATAGAAATAGACAAGAATTATGACCACATGAGCTGGTTCAGTTAATGAAAGAGGGCTACGCCTTGGTTGTGGTGATTCAGTTGATTAACAAGTCGGATAATTTGGGTTTATATGATCTGTTTTTTACTGTATATTTAGGTATAAACCCTAGACAAACAACCGTGGCTTATCTAATGTATATGAACAGGAAACAGAATTAACAGTTTTATGAATGTAAAATTAATAGTCCTCAACAATTTCATATGGTACTTGTTTGTAGAAATCCAATTATCACACATTTACTAGTTTCTGTGTACTTTGTAGCAATATGGTGTTGCTAGTCAAAGTGGAAGGAAATATTTTAGTGTTTGTGTGCTTGCTTTAAAAAAATCCTAAATTATTGAAGCCAAGCGAACTTGTGAATTTTCTATGCACTGTGTTTAAGTACTTGTCCAGAATACCCACATTTATTTGAACCAACGAATATGTGTGAGGAAAGTAGATTTCTATATGAATTGTACCTAAATTTGTGTAAGGAGAATGTGAAACCATTTAGGAAATAAATACTCTCAGTAAACCTGGCTGGGAATCAAACCAGACCAGATGAGCTTAGTGTTTAGTCCGTATGCCCAATTATACAGGTCCAGTAGTGATGTTTAAGGACAAAGCCAGGAAACAAACTAAGGCCTTCAAAGCCTGAGTCGAAAATTAGCAACTATGTCAATGCACTAAATGGTCAATTTGAGAAGTACAGTGGCATTCATTTTTGTTTCCTATTTATTGATAACCACAAATCGTTAATTATGTAGGTCAATATCAAAGATTATCATGTGTAAAAACAAAATTGTATGAATTTAGTCATTTAACTCCATTCCTAGTTTAGTCATGTTGTGATTCAAAAAACATTTTTGTTTTATTTGTGAAACTACTTTTTTAATAAAACATAGACAACCATAAAAAAATTGAAGAGAACTTTGGTTTCCTGTTTATTAACATTACAGTTTAAATTCCTCTCTAAGTAATTTTAATTTTAATTTCTGTGCTATAGGTTACTTCATCCCAGATTATAGTCTGGCACAGTACAAAGTTGAGCATTCACACAAACACACACACTTTCAATCATTTTAGTCTACATTGTAAAGCATAGTCGAGTTGTAAACAGGTGTTTAGAAAATAGGTTTTTAACTTTTATATAACTACTTTTAATTTACATCTATATCCTTTCTCTTTGTTTTATTTAGAACACACACATGTATGAAATTAAGAGAATTGACTGCTACCCCTTTAACAAGTGAGTTATACATTATATAATTTAGAGATTGAGTTAACATTAAATTCTGCAAAATCAATATTATTTTAAAAAGGTAAATTTGAAAACTTGGAAATTTAATTCATTATAACTATAAAAAATTATAAAGGTTTTAAATTGATGATCGTACTTGAGCTATTTTTAAGAATACTTTAAATAAATATCAAGAGTATAAATTTCTTGACTATAACATTTTTACCCTTGCTTATTGCATTAGAGCAGTAGTTTTCAATCTTTCGCAAGTTCTGAACCCAATTTTTTCATTTTGGAGGCCATTGTGACCCTTGATATTCTCTAAAGATTAAAATTTCAGTTCAATTCAATTCAAAAAGATTGATTATAATTTGCTTCTAATGAACAACAAATTGTCAAATATAAAAGTGTTAAATAGATTAATATAGCATCATCAACAGAACTAAAACAAAAGTTGAAGACAAGTCTAAAATACAAGTATTACATGTTAAAAATGTGTTACAAAACAAGGATACATAAATTAAGGACAAAACAAAGTTTGAAGTTCAATGTTGTAAATAAAAATTATAAAATTAGAATTTATAGGTTAATATAACCACAACTAGTGTCTTTCACAACGACTTGTGTCCATGATTATGATATATTAAATACCAAAACATGTTAGAAGAATATAATTCAGCATTTTTTGATTGTTAATATCACATGGAGTAATGGGACTTGGAATTTATGTATCCTTGTTTTGTAACACATTTTTAACATGCAATAAGTTACTTGTATTTTAGACTTGTCGTCAACTTGTTTTAGTTCTTTTGATAATGCTATATTTTTTTAACATTTTCATATTTGACAATTTGTTGTTCATTATAAGCAAATTATAATTGATCTTTTTGAATTTTAAAGCCATTTAATATATCTACCAATCTTGAAACTGTTTTTAATTGAATCAAAATTTTTTTATATGAGTCTTAACTTTAATTATGGCTAATCCTTGCTTTAAACTACTTTAGTATGTTTTCTAAAATGTTATATGTAGGGATATAAAACTCGATTCTTCGATACCTTGATACCTTCTATCCTTATTGGTATCAAAAGAATTGAAAATCAACTTTAATAATACAATTCTCGATACTTCGATGCCTATCTCTGAATGAAAGAAGTACTGGAAACCAATCAAAAAGGGAAAGTTCAGAATGAGTAGTTATCGATTATCTCTATATAAGTTCATTTGCTGTTATTTCTATATATTTTGGTTCAATTAACAACCCTATTTGGTGAATTTAAAAGAATTGTGTTTTTATTGGTTGTTTATATACCTTTTTAAAATTAGTTATATATGTTTGACTCTGTGAGGCTTTATTTGTGGTTAAAATACATTTTCAGTAATCGAAAAATCAAGGTTGAACTTAAGAATCGGAATAGAGAAAAACAGGTATTGTTATATCTCTAATCATATGAATCACATACCATTTTGGACCAACAACTTTGGAAGTAGAAAGTTGTAGAGAAATTGTATGGGGGCATGCCAACAAAAAAAGGTTGACTACCACTGCTGTAAAGCATTAAAAATACATTTTGAATAGAAAGAGAATATACAAAAGAAACCTGCCAATCATTTTTTTAATGTATATATTAACCACTCACTCTGATAAGCTCTAAAATAAAAATTTAGTTGTCTTTTTTAGAATATGCTAAATTTACTTGGCAGGGTTTCCTAATAAATCCTGGAACACAGATTTGGTATCTGTAAGGAACTTACTGGTCTGTACCCCTTAATGACCCTTAACATTTTTAATCGTGGCTACAGAGTCCATATATTTTAATCACATGATCATGCCAACCAATGAAAAATTTGGTAACATAGTGCAATACAAAACTTCGAAACTAAAACGTCCAAAGCAAGTAAGGTAATTTGTAGTAGCAAATAAAATACAACCTATTTTTGATAAATATACCTGAAATGTAGACTAAGTGTAATTACAATAAATATGTTTAGTTAATGTTTTTACAATTGCATTGTTAGTTTAGTTACTATAACTTGAAAATTAATAAAATATAATTAAGTAGGCCTTCAGTATTCTGGATGTAAACAAGGGAATGAATCATTTTACTCCCAGTGGTACTTAAATTTGATACGCATGCACATATTTTCTTAATGGTGATTGATAGTCATTATCAACTTAGTTGAAGAAAGTTAAAGCTGATCCAATTTCTATGGAGTCATAAATAGTAAGGACTTATGGCTAAGGACTTTGTGGACAAACTCATTTGCTACTGTGGTATCAATTTCTTACGGAGCATTAAGTACCTTATGGATACGGAATTTGTGTTTTAGGTTTAAGCTCACAATAAATATTTATTGAAGCAATATTCCTTAAAACAAACTAAGCATTATAGTATTTATATAACATATAACATAAATTCTTGTTTTGTTAATGAAATAGCAGCCCATTTATGTATTTATACCCACAATAACACTGTGCACAATGAAAAAATAGGTATCACTAAAAATCTATAAGATTGAATGAAGCTAATACCATAATGCATCATGGCATATTGTTATTTCTCACTCCACTGTTTCTTCAATGTTATGAAAAGATATTTGAAATCAATAAACTAATATGAAATATTTTAAATGAAACCATTATTGGTGTAGTACACAATAAATACTACATGAAGTAAATTTTCCGTTTATTATATTGGAAAAACAGACTCTTAAAAGTAAATAATTTTAATCAACAATTGTATTGAAATACATATTGCACATGAGTTAAATTTAAAAAAAATGTGTAACACTAAATGATAATCTTTTATAAAAATTAAATAAGGTGAAACATATACATCTCAATGACCGAATAAAACCAGAATTATTTTGTTGATTCCAAATCCTTAAGTACAATAGACAAGTTTATTACACTTTAAAAAAAATTAAATATACTAATCCTAATTGGTAATATTAGAAACATTTACAGTAGGGCAACAAATTAATTGTAATACTATTCATCCTGTAAAAAAAACTTTTCTTCTTCTTATATTTGAGTCCAGTCTTTCAATTTTCTGAATAAAGCTACATTAAGTATTACAAATAATTTTCACATTGAAGCATAGTATCCTAAATTATATCTTGAAGCTGTATATCTATATTAAATGAAAACTACATTACATAACGTAAATTTAAAAGATCAGAAACAGTACTAGAAATTTTATATTTGGTTTGTGTTGTTTTTCAAACATGTATTATTTATTTTAATATTTAATAAAAAAATCTGGTGTTTGGTTTTCATTTTCATTATTCAATCTACGATGTCTATGATGCACTCTCTATTATTTACAAACTACAAATTTAAAACTCCTATTAAAATATTGACATTAAACTTCCTATAGTTATATCTAACTTTTTTTTGTTATTTTATTATGAAGTTTAAGGGTTTTATTATACACTTTAGTTAGAATACATGATTTTATTTTTTAAGAGAAGGCTGAAAGGTTTGTCTTTGTCTCCACCAAGCTTTGTGCGCTTGAACACACTTACATATTTAAGAATAAGGAGAAAGAACCAGATGATATGGTGATTGAGATATGGTCAAGTGTCATGGAAACACAGTCTTACAACTTTAAAATAAGGTAGTGATAAAATGTTTAGCTAAAGTTATTTTTATAGTTACCCCTAAAGCTATCGTATTTCACTGCATAATTGTCGCATATTTTATGCTTAATTTTTGGGGAAAAAGTGGGGTGCAACCATTATGGGAATCTTTTTAAAAAAATGTATTACTTAATAATCATTTATTACTAAATTGTCTTTGGTAAAAGTTTAAGGAGCACAGTATATTTGTGAATATATGGTTTAGTTGAAAAGTACAAATCAACACTCATCATTTCTTTGAGACAGTTTGGCAGACATTTTTCCAATCTGGAAAAAAAATCTCCAAGCCCGGAGAGTAGTTATGTTTACCCATGATTGGACTTAAAGAAAAAAAGATTCGCATATTGATGTAGCGCAAGCAGATGATCACTAGTTTAAACTGTGCAGGAAGATACAAGTCTTACCATGTAATGTGAGTTACGCTTGGTAGCTTTGCCTGCCCATCCATTCCCTTGCTACAAATCATGCAACTCAGCTTTCGGAAATATATCTACTGACAATGCGCATGCGCTGAGAACTCCAGGCTTGCAGTGTGTGTGTGAAGACAACTGCACATCCAAGGTCAAGAGTTATAGATCTTTAGTGGTGCTTGGAAATTAAGGAGTGGAGGGGTAAGGAGGGAGAAGGAAGTAAATTGCCTTTGTTTACCTTTTAAAGTGACATGACTAACAGGACTATACCATACCAATATTTGGACTGACAAAACAGGGTGCTACAATTATGGGGTAAAATACGATATTTATATAAATTTGTTTGAAAAGAATTGACAAAGTTCATCAAATAAATAATTTTGATGAATAATTAGTTTTGCCTTGGAATACTCAATATTAATAGAGAAATAGTTTAAGACATGCATGTTGGATTCATTTTTTCTCACATAAAGAGTCTATTTCTAATTAACCGTTTTGTTTTTGTAAAATGTTTTTCACAAAATATAATAAGGAAAAACTACTACCAAGCAATCACCATTCAGATTGGCAAAAAACCTAAAAATCTGTCTTGACAATTTTATGATATTTGTTGATTTTTTTTGAGCATTTATAACATTTCTTAAGAAATAAGAATGTAGTCCACTGATTTATACAATACCATTTTACTCTTGTCTATATACTTACCTCCTAATGAGCATCGTTAACATGACATATGATAATACACATATTCAAATGAAATCATGTTTAGTTTATATCAAAAAGGAGAGTTTATTCAATGCCAAAAGATATGAGCAATAAAAGAGGGGAGAGCAGTGGATGGCTTTGATTTAATATAATTTAATAATAACAGTAAGACATGCTGAGAAATAACCTTCATATTTATTTTAAAAACAAAAAGTGTAATTTAACTAAATATCAATGATAAGAGGGAGAAACAGGTACAACGGACGAGAAATAATTAAAAAGCAAACAAACATGACTATGATTTAAATTGAAAATGTTCAGTTTCATAATCTAGATTTGTTGTAGTGTACTATTTACTTGGGTAAAAAAAATTATTTTAAACTGAAATAACAAAAGAAATTTATTAATATTGTCTATGTTGTTTCTTTTTAAGATTTAAGAATATGAAAATACATCAAAATCACTGGAAAGACAATCACACCATTTTGGTTAATACTTAATAAAAATAAAACTATGTGAAAATTAAAACTTTTGTGTGTGTCCAAAACTGGTGGTTTTCTTTTCTTTTATGAACCATTGAATAATCATGGTTTAATAATCATCATTAATCTACTTTACATGCACTTTAATTTAAGAAATGCTTGAAATACTAATAGTGATCTCCTAATAACTCTTAAAGCACCTGTTATCCTGCCACTGTAGGACCAAAACTTGCCCAATTAGGAGTCAAAAGTAATTTGCCTCGGAGATTTTGATCATCAGAAAGTAATATTTTCTGTTTATTTTTAATACAAAACTTAATTCCAACACCTATATTACAAGATATTTCTTGTGACAGTTTTTATTTGAAAAACACTGTCAAGTAGGAACTTGAAATTGCAGCAAGCAGAGAATGCTGTGAAGTTGTACTTTTGCTACTGAAGAGAGTCAACATCGTTGGATATATGATTAGATATATCATTTTTTAAATGTTTCAAGTATATGGATATTGCATTATTAACATCATGAATAAATACGTGAGGAGGAAGTGTACCTGTAAAATAAAATAAATTAAATCACNAAAAAAAAAAAAAAAAAAAGTAAAATTGCTAGTTATAAAAATTACATTTTATTTTTCTAGAGTTGACTAGTTGTATATTTTCTAATGCATCAACTTGCATTAGGAATCATGAACCATTTATTACCTACAGTAAATAAGAGGCTTATCTACTCCATCTACAAGTAAAGGAACTATTGCAAATAAATATTCAGGAAAGTGCCTTAAATAAAATTCAATTTAGTAGCTTGCCATGTTCTCGATAAACTATACATTTAACACCCATAATGAACTGCACAAATAGACAAAATTGCATGTAATCACTTTGGCATCTAATTCTTCGCACAAAATCTCAACTGTCAAGATGTGGTGACTTTGTGTACATAAACAAACATCAACACATTTTTTCATATAATGAAATATTCTGGTCAATAAGTTTAGAATAAATGAGATAGGCCGAGATTAGAGTAAACGACTTGTATTTACCAAAATAACAATGAAACAAAAAATTGTTCTTCCTAGTTGAAACAGCATCAGTTATGAACTAGAAGAAAAACAAAAAGGTATGACCCTGTACAACCAATACTTTTTAACTTTTGTTTACATAGGCAGATCTCTTAAACTTTGTTGAGGCCACAGAAGTAACATATTATGTTTATATTTTTAATATACAAAATACGAGTTTCACCCTCCTTTTCTCTAAAGGTCATTAAGTGCAATACAATATATACATAAATAAAATCACCATGACATTGAAAATATGACAGACCTGATAAAAAAAAGGTTAGTTCTCTTTTTTTTTTATCAAATCCTTTCCAATAGCTTCGCTCTTGAGATCCAGTGGGGAAAAAAAAAAATTAAATCACAATTTTTTTCAAAGTGACTATAGTCGCCAAGAAAGGTACATTTAACATTGGGGAGAGAAAATGCCTTTGCCATAAAAATCCAAATTGTTAATATAGTATTCTTTAAGAATAGCAATAACTAACCTTTCACCCTAGATAAACCTGACAAGAATTAAATAGACCATATACCATACCATCATTAATAGGGTCATCTGGAAGTTACAGATGTTTGCTTATACTGAAATTCATATTTCACTTTTCTTTCAAATAAAACATTACATATCCTATTAAGCCACACTTTCATTCTTAAAACACTATATCCCATCAGTCTAGAATTCTCATTCCTCCATTTTTATATGTGTTGTATTTAACACTGTAATAAACATTGTGAATTATTTTAAAATCTTTCAATCTTATCAATCTTCTAAATGAAAACTTGAAATTAAGTGGTTCAGAAACAAAAAGGGATTGCTTAATAAAAAAATGTTCTTGTGAAGGTGACACTCAGGTAGGTTCATGATCTTTTTTCTCCATTTCACAATCTGATACACAAGGTTCTAATTTTTCCTGGAAAAATTTACACAGGAGTGTCATTTTTAAGCCAACAATGGTTTTATAAGTTGATACAATTCCTTTAATATCATATAAGAAAAGTAAAAGCTTGTATTAATGTATCAAACTTTTTTTCCTATTTGGTATGAGATGAGAATGTCTGATGAGAAATGAATAGCAAATAATTGAAGGCCTATGTGTCACTTTACCAAAATGCTAAACAGTGTCATGTTAGGAAATTACTTTCTTGGTTGTCAAATTGATATAACAAGGAAGAAAGCCCAAAGTGTGTGAATCCTTGTGTACTAGAATGTTAGAAAAAGTTTCTGGGCTATACACCAACAAAAGAAAATAATAGAACCAAGGTGGAACTTTTAATTTCAGGCTCAGTGGTACTATTTCTATAAGATAATTTAAAACTGTTAATTTCAATTAGGAAAAGAAAAGTTAACTTTGTAATATGTTTAGCAATTTTCTGTCATTTTTCCCCCCACAGTATATGTTGAATATTCAATTAGGAAAAGAAACAATTTTATGACATTGTGAGCGATAAACATTTAAATGACTTGACAATATTACAATTTTTTTAAACTAATGTAAATTACAAAGCTGCAGATAAGTTTATGGAGCATTTATTTACTCCTATAGATGAAATTAAGCACTAAAATACACAAAGAGACAAGTATACAATAGTTGAAGTTTTATGGCAATGGTAATAGAAGGAAAAAATATTTAAATTCTATTCCAACAAAGGAGGAAAATGGAGGGCAATGTAAAAAATCTAGCTTATTATCACTATTTCAATATTAATATAGGTCAATGGAGTTCAAGATTATTTTCTCAATGTTAAAATTTGTTTGAAAATAGAACAAAATATTGAATGAAACAAGTATATTGCATCACAGATAAAAATGTAGTTTTATTAATATTCAATTATCAATGTATTATGAACTTAAAACCCACAACTCATTAATAATAATAGTTGAGGGAAATCAACTCATCTTAGTCATACAATGAATGGAATATCTGATTTTAAATAATTGATAAAATAACTAGTAAGAGTTGTCCAAAGAAAATAAAGTATTATTTATATATGTGTTAACTAAGAATATAAACAATATTATTATTATATGATGATAAACAACCCAATGAACAAAAGAGAGTATCAAATCAAAATTTAATTACTTTAAAACTATGTGCATGAGAGCATTAGATATATATGAGATAGTTTTTGGATAAATGTATAATTCAAATATATGATTATATAACCTAAAAATTTACAAAGTCCTTTCCTTACACCTCTTTTTTATTTTTTTAAATAAGACATAACAAGGAAGTTGAAAGACGAAAAAATATATTTTTTGTGTGAGTTTACAGTTCTATTAATTTCGGCAATACAAATTCAACTAAACTTAATTAAAATAGCCTAATTACCAGATGCAAAAATAAATCACTATGGACAATTTGAGAAACTATCATTATAGAATGATTTCAGTGCTAATAATATCATGTTCTTTTTTAGCTTTCAATTTTTTTAAATGAAGAAAATGAGCATCAAATAATATTCAAGAATAATGACTACATTAAAAAAATTAAAATGTAATGCTCTAAAGTAAAGAAATATATTTTTTAGTGAATCAGGTGCTGTTATTGTAATATTTTAAATAACAAAAATAAAATTACCATGGTACTAATGATACTTGATACTTTTCGAGAACAATAAATGTTCAATACCAATTTAAAAGATAGCTTTCCTCTTGATTTATACACCAGGAGGAAAAAAAAGTTTGCCTTGTCTTTGAGAAACTTTAAAAACACAGTTTGGTTTTTTATTTAAGAATACAGATTTTATTCTTATTTTCATGTCATGACCAGTGGCGGCTCATCGTATAGGGCTTCAGGGCTTCAGCCCTCCCTGAATTATCTGAACTATTTGTGAATAACAGTATAATCATGATCATCATGGTAATAGCTGCTTAAACATTAAGATAAACGTCCCTCTTAAGGTGTGGCTGAAGGGAGCACAACTATTTTTAGAGCTTTTATATAATTTAAATTTTTTGGCCAAAATAAATCAAATATTTCTCCAGTAGCAACATAGAGTTTAGTTTTCTGCACATGCTAATATCAACAGATCTTGAATATCTGTCAAAGATATCCTGGATTTTTGTCAAAACTTTTTCTCTTTATTTAAAAAGTTTTGACAAAATTCCAGGACATCCTTAACAGATATTCAACATCTGTTGATCTTAGCATGTGCAGAAAACTAAACTTATATTGCTACTGGAGAAATATTTGATTTATTTTGGCTAAAAAAATGTAATGCTATAAAAACTGTAAGATTACTCGCGCTCCCTTCTGCCGCACCTTAATCACTTATAATTGCTATACACTACAACCTTATTCTGCGCGCCTGCCTAGCAATGGGGTGGAGAGTAGAAGCACAATAATATTTCTCTGTGCTGGGCTGTGGCCTCGATCAGTCCAACTGGCTATGTGGCGCATGCGCTCACAGTGGTCAGTGGGTGGAGAAATTCAAGGTGGGGTAAGGAGAGGGTTGCACGATTCTTCGCTTGTACGAGCCGTTCTGTATTGCAGCCCAGAAAGCCAGTTTCTGTATCCAGCCGAGTGTTACGCGGCACGAATATTTTATCGGGCTGTAATAATTGTGTTCGCAAATCGCAATTATTATAGCAATGTAGTAGTAGTAATCTTTACAGTTGAGTTGCATGTTAAAATTTTATGAGTGGTAGGGGAGAGGGGAGGGGAATTTCTTTATATCTCGTTTTCAGAAAATCTGGATTACCTTAAAAAGACATTTTAGGGCTTAAACCAAAAAAATTCTGCCACGCCCAGGCCCTCCAGTAGTAACCCCCGCCTCCCGGATGCAGCCCTCCCAATGTTGAAATCCATGAGCCGTGATTGGTCATTACATGTCAAAGCAATTATTTAGTCATTCAAAACTGTTTCACTATAGTAATAAAGATAATTTGTGGGAACATAATATTTATTTCCTTACTTTGAGGCATATCATGAACAACTATTTATCAGGACAGGTGATTTCTTGAAGGCAGGTTGCTAGTTTTATTATATGACTACATTCAGTGGCGCACCCAGAAATTTACTTGGGGGAGGCATTCAATTAAAGCTGTAGCCAGAATGGATTTTCACAGAGGTAAGGTTGAGGGACTCAGTTCCGTAGTCACCAAAAATAAATAAATGTATAAACATTAGGCTTCTAAAAGCTATTTGTAGCTTTTTTTTAATGATAGCTTATTTTAGCAATTTAAATAATGAAGTAGCCTTGTATACAATATATTGGATCTATTATTGCTTTACTTTTTCCCAATTGATAATTTTAGGGGCATTTTTAGTGTATGTAGTGGCATACATTTTGACAATCAACTCATAAGTCTAGTCTTAAAATGTAGACGATACATTCAACACATCTTCATTGCTAGAGGTTTTAGTTCTACTTCTAATGATTAAGATTTATTTGCAGTTTTGTGAGGAATAGGTCAAATACCCGCATGCTCGCCCCTATGGGTGTACCACTGATTACATAGGAATTAACATTTTTATATATATATATGTGTGTGTGTGTCAAAATATGAAGACATTTTCTGCTAAGAAAAGAAAATATGGCGTTTTTACTATAGGAAAAATGTATCTTTCATCCTTTACCATATACTTTGGCAAGGGCAGTTAATTTAATGTCAAATCTTCTTGAAATTGGGTCATCTTAATTACGCTTTTACATAGATTTTTTCCAAATTATATTATGACATAGAAAACTGTTATAGGTATTGTTAAACGGCTGCAACATGTTCAAACCTCCTTGTGTGCAGTGCCTTTAAGGATTACTAACGATACCTTGAATTTAACACAACACATTAAAGCTTAGGAAAATTAATTATATAAAGCTCTCCTTAGGAGTATGGAAGTAAATCCATGGTCAGAGTAAACTAAATGTTGTCTTTAGGTTAAAAATATACATATTAATCTAAATAGAAATGCTTTAACAAGCATTAAGAAAATTAAACTAATAATTATTATGTTCAATAATATTATAACCTAGAATTTTCAATTGATTTCTATCTAAACCTAATGCAATATTAAAAGGATACAGTTTATCAATACAAAAACTTCGCAACTTAAATAATGATCTAAATCGGATGGAGCAAAGTGTTGTGTTGATTGAGGTTATGTCATGGTGTGGCAATGAATTCCCAGGTCGAGAGAAAACGCTAAGGAGACGGCGACGAGTCAGACAAGACTTCGGACGGCGTTCCCTCACTCGAATTAGAGAAAGATTTGTTGGGTGCTCGACGTTGTCGGAGGACAGAGGGGTCAAAGTTCGGGTGGCGGCGGGCATGTTTGCTGAAACACAATAAACAAGAAATTGAATTTCTAAAAGTCTAACAAGGTGGATGAAATATAAGGTGCTTCAGCAGAATTTGTTTGTTGAGAGTGGTAAGCCATATGGTGGAGAAACCTAACTCCATTATTACCAGCTTTATGTAGAACCTTGATCTCTTGTGACCAGAGCAGGGCAGGCTCACTGCTGACCCAAAAATGTATATTCATTTATTCAAAAATTATTATTAATAATTTAATAAGGAGCCTGTAAATATTTTGTAGGGAAATTATTTTAACTTGACATTTGCTAATGAAGAAAGCTAACACTTGAATGTGAAGGTAACTTAATGGAAATATATTCACATTAACGTGATGAGAGTAAAGGAAAATCACAGTGATAAATCATGTTTTGTAAACACCCCAAGTGCAGCTGACCAAGATATAAACGTCGACCTCCTCATCACCAGCAATTCAAGCTATTTTTGGACTGTCATATCATATAAGGTTCTTTCTTTGGAGATTTGACTACACACATCCTTAAGGCTGTGGTACCTGAGGTGATCGCTCCTCATGAACTTCTTACTGCAGACGGGACAAGTAAAGTTCTTCTCTCCTGTGTGAGTGCGAGTGTGTCGAGCTAGCTCATCTGACCGGGCAAACCTCTTCCCACAGCCTGACCAGCTACATGGGAAGGGTCTCTCTCCTGAAACAAACACACACACACATTACTATCAGATTTAACAGGTGACTCATATGGGGTAAGATGGATTTTTAAGTAATGGCATCAGGGAATAAGGGACTAAAATTTTTGAGAGGAAAAATGGCATTTTCTACTGTGGCCTTTGACCATGGTTAAGATTGTTGAGTCTACATGCTTCAGACAATGAAAGACTTTTGTTTCACTGGGTTTAAAAAAAAGTTTCTAGAATATATTTGGGGTGGTCTATCATCAGCATTAAAAAAAAAATGTTTATGTCCTAGAAGCTACTTACAGTGGTACCCTCCTTTAAATTGCTGACATGACAAAATTCAAGAACGTTAACAGTTTTTATTTCCCTGATCAATAAAATTCAACCAAAATTTCTGGTTTTCAGATCAGTGGCCACCCTGCTATTAAACATAACATATTTTTTATTTTTTTCAAAGCAATTTGTGTAATGAGAAAAGTAGCATCGTTTAGCAATTTTTAGAATCTCTTAAATATGTGGCTTAATAGAAGGCAACTAGATTCTCATGTCTACTTCAGTATTCAATCTATTGCAATATTTTGTTTTGGTTGACGTGTGTAAAGAACATCCAGTCTCTCAAAGATTCTAAAGTCAAGAGAAACCCTTGAAGCGGCCTCAAGAGCCCCAGGACTACAAGCAGAAATTGAAAAATAGTGCACTAGTCTAATCTGTGGAGAGGCAACTAGATGAAATGAGTCTTCAATACAATCTTTGGTATTGGCTCTAGAAATGTAAAGTGCTCCTTCTACAGAATCACATTTCATGATTGTCAAAATGGATTAAAAAGGGTTTTGATACTTTTTATTTCATATGGAGTTTCTTGTGTGTCAATAATAATTACAAACTAAGTTAAAAATTAGAACAAGCAGCAAAATTGCAACACATATTTGGAGATTGCTCTCTAAAGGGAGGAAGCACGGCTGACTGACCGAAATATTAGTTCAAGTTCCTACAGAATTACGCTTCAACCAGAACTTACATCAAAATGTCTTCCAATGATTACTACAGGCTACTAACCTAAGATGTGACACCTGGTTTAAGCTGATGTTGTTGTAAGTTGTGTTTTATCCATGGATTAAGATGGCCCCTTTTGGTCAACAATTAAGTCATAACAATTTGATTTGAATGCTGATGCAAGCTTGTTATGTGTATGTTAAAACTACAATGATTTCAATTATATGTATTTAGCTTATCTTAAACTTTCTATACAAACATTAAAACTAATACTATTTTTTAAATACTTTTTAAAGAAAATAAATGTAACTCAACCTTGGAAATGAGAAGAATTTCCCATTTTTATATGTATGCTCTATTTTTTTTAACTACACAGTGAGGTTACTATCCTTCACAATGCCTTTTTTTTTATGACAATCAACAAAACAGTTAAACTATTATTGTGTTTGGTTATATAAAGCTCACCGATGAACACATGGACCGAATGGCAACCATTTATAGTCTGGTTTGTCAGCGATGATGAGGTCAAGATTCAAACCCAGGTTAGGTGTATTGAGGATGTATTTTCCTAAACAGTTTCCCACACAAATGTAGGGCATTTTTTGTATATAACATTCTTCATCCATATTGCATTAGTGTAATTACATTTCTATATTCCAAATGGGTTGTAGGATGAGGTGAATGGGTTGTTATATACAATACTATGTACATAAAGTAAAATTACCCTATCATAAAACAACATTTTTTTACTTTTCTCATTGTAAATACAATTTTGATTCAGACAATTCATTCACTGTAAAAACTACTTTTATTGGTATTTTATTTGGATATTTAACATTCCTCCTTTTTTTTTTAAACAAAAGGCTAATTGATAACATAACTTAGAAACTAACTTAACCTAAGAAGGCTGCAACCAGCATTTGGTCTGGAGCTAAGAGAGAAGAGGATGATTAAAGGAATGGCCGGTAAACAAGTCTATTATATCTGATGAATAGAGCCCAGGTTTTTATGTAGTACTAACCTACAAAATATGTAAATAAATATGTAATATTGACTAAAACGTCTTTTCTATATAAAAAAAGGTATAGCCCATTCACTCACTTATCACCGTAACTCCCCAACCCCCAGGACTGGAAATTTGAAATCTGGCGCAAAGGTTCCCCTTAGATCCTAGGAAGAGATAAGATGAGGTTTTGGGAAATTTGACCTCAAGGGCCTGAAAAGGGGAGTTAAAAGTATTCAAAGTTCACTGATTTAACTTTTGAATCAGTGGTGATAGAGCCTTTAAATTTAAAATTAAGGTTTCTTTCTAGATTTGTGAAACTAAATAATGGGTATATACAATGTTGTAGAAACACTACACTAAAATTGTAAAGTTGTTAAGATCAAAAATAAAATAATATACACTGTTGTTTACTTAATTTATTGCATAAGGAACTAAAAACACTTACAGAAAAATTGAGAAAAGAGAAACATCTTTGTCCACCAAAGAGCATAAGAATCAAATTCATTCTCAAAAGACTTGAATTAAAAAGTATATATATTTGCACATAGCTAAGAAATTATTGGTTTTATATAAATATATTTCAAGTAAAAGATTGTTATCTTTAATAGTACTACAACTTTACCATTATAAGTTATTTCCTATCTAAAATAGTTGCAGAGAAATGATGAAAATTGGAAAATTTACCCCACATAAAGTACCCTCAAAAACATTTTTATGAGAAAATGAAAAAGTACAGCTTGTTTATAATGATTAAAAAGTGTCTGGTCAAAAGAGGGTACTTCATGGAAAAAGGTATATTATTTTTAATTGATAAAAGAGTAAAAAGTGTCAAAAGGATAAAAGGGGTAAGAGGAATAAAAAAGGTTAAATATGGCAAAAGTGTTGAACAGTGTTAAAAGGTTCGAAAAAGGGTAGAGAGGGCAATGGGTAAAAGGGTTAGCTTGAAGGTGGTAAAACAAATGTTAAAAAATGGATTATATTTACTTTCCAACAGTTTTTTTCCATTTGCCCATGTTGCCCTTGTATTATTGAAACAAAATTTAATTTTATGGCTGCAAATTTCTGAGAAAGTAATAGAAAAATATTTTTCTAAAAATACGCATGTACAATTACTTTTTAATGAGTTGTATTGAATTATTTGTTTGTTTTACGACACTTAATTTTCCCACTACCGTAGTTAAAGACTTCAAATAGATGGCATTATATAACTAATTTTAGAAATTATACAACACTAAAAACTTTCATTGAAACCTCCACTCCGTTCCCGTATCCTCCCCTCTGTCTCTTTGAAAAGAAGTACACATCATATATTTGAGCAATATGGTTTAAAATGTATGGTTTAACAATATTATGTGTTTGTTTTTATGAGTAAAATTTACTTAAGGGTAGTTTACTGAAAACTTATTTAAAAAAAATTTCTTCCAAGCTATTGTATTCAGAAATTTTGTGTGATTGTGTCATACCATTTTTTTTAGCATAAACATGGCATGATTAATATTTGTTTTGACCTGCTTTTTATAAGAAAAAATATTGTCACTATAACTACAGCTCTAAACCCTTAAAGGAAAAAAATTACTAGGAGTAAATATATTCATAGCAAATATTGAAAATTAGTAAAACTGACAGATTATACAAAATTGCATTGATGGGTGACTTATTCCTGTTTATTTATAATAGTTAGCTACAAAAATATCAATACCCTAGTTACCTACAAGCTCTACTTACTCTTTCCTTAAAAAAATAACCAAAATGTCCAACACAATATTTAATAGTTTGCCACATAATGCTTATAAGTACATGCAAATACAGTAAACAAAGCTTAGTTATATTTATTTCCATATCAACCTGAGTGGTCTTGGGGTAAAGTGCTCACCCCAAGACCCAATATTCGTAGTTTCAAACCTAGCCAGGGTTGAAAGATTTTTTTTGAGCGATAAAAATCCATAGCACAACTTCATTCGGAAGTGAAGTAAAGCCATCTGTCCCACGTCGATTGTGGTATGTAAAAGAACCCTGAAAGGTATGTGAAAGGCCTTTCCCAGCAAAATTGGTAGGCCTTTCGCTCTCGCTCATAGAAATTCTCGTGTGCTGATATAATCGGTTGGTTCGGAAAGTGCACGTTGAAAACCTCAAATAAATAAAATAAATGTGTCCAAGGTAATGGATGTCATATCCATAAAGGATTATGCATCAAAATACATAATGCCGTGCAAAAAATATTGTTTCCTTAATGTTGATAACACCAAAATTAGTGGAAACATGGACTAAGGCGTCATACTAATCTGGTATGACTTGCCATTAAAGGAGAGTTTGGGGTTCGACTACCAAACGGATGTACTGAGGGCGGGTTTTCTCGTTCCTGCTATGCAAAAGTGACAACAATTCCTTTAAGTTGTAATTTCTTTGTAGCTAGGCAATTAGGGCAAATATGGTGATATCCCGGAGGGTATTAAGATGCGTTGTGCTATATAAACAAAGTTTTTTTTTAAAAAAACTTGTAAAATAATAAAAGCATACTGTAATAATTGTAAAAATAGAAAACAGTTTCGTAAATATTAGGACAATTTGGGACTTTGCAGCTATGTCCTTGCCCTCTCTTCTCATAGGTTTTTAGCAAAAACACATTTTTTAAAGTTGTTTTTGATAGCCCAAGGTCTGAGTCAGAAAATATTGCAACATGTGGCGCTGCTCCCCACGGCGGTCCGCGACGATTGTACCTCATCAAGAGACTGTTTCAGTACCAAAAATAAAACCACGTAGAAAAAAGGTAGCAGCCGAAACTTCTGGCGCGTTAACTAGGCCAAGGTCGGCACGGCACATTCTTTACGTCCGTATTTTTTTCGGAAAGTCTTTAATCTTGTCTGTTTTTCCTCTTTCTCTCTCTCGATCCATTCGATATTAGCCGCAATATCCAGTGGTAAAACCAAACACAAGAATGTCTATCTCAGGTTAATTGAGTGTCCTCCCTTGGTGACCCGCTTATTCTCTGTCCTCAGAAGACTAAGAACAAACCAACATCAATGGGCACGCAGACTAAATGTCAAGCTCGTCTAGTCTGGTTTGCAAATGACGGGGAAATAGTGGTTCAAATTCCGGCTAGCGTACTTAGGGAAGTTCTTACTAAATGGTTTCCCACTCTGCCTTCATTCAAATGCGGGTACATTTCCTCTAAAGGTTATCTCTACCATAGTAGAGTCATTAATATGACTATATCCCGGAAGAGTACTCAGGGGGGCTACAAGAGACGACAAGATTCAAAACTGGACATCTTGCGTCATAAGCACCGGTGATCACAGGGACACGGGCGTCGCTCATCTTGTCTGGTTTTCCGAAGAAGTGGGGATTGGGGATAGAATTCTAGCTCAGTAAACCGGGGTTGTTTAGACCTATCTAATAGTGAACTAACTCCAACGTTATCGAACACGGTGGAGATTTAAGTTCAGATCGAAAATGTATTCTTTTCTAGTTTAAGATATTGTGGGGGTAGATCATAAGAAATGCACCCAAATTAGTGTGGAGATGAGATACGAAAACCACAATAATATATTTGTAATCTAGCACCACGTCTTATTACCCGTTCGGCTTATACGCTCATGCACTAATTACGATAATTGGTTACGAATGAGGAAGGTTGAATTTAGAGGAAATGTATCTACATTTCTGTAGAGAGGGTGGAAAACCACCCCCAGTACATCCAATTGGGATAGAACCACGATAATGATAGATTCCATGTATAAAAACCAACCCCAGTACGTCTAGCCTAGAGTTGAACTTTGACCTAACCATCAATACAGTTTATTCTGTGTTAGATGTCTTTGGATTAGACGGACACAGGTATCAATAAGAGAATACAATTATATTGACAGAAGTCAGGATCAGTGGTCAGGTTCATCTAGCCTGGTTCACCAGCGAAGAGGAGATCTGGGTTTGAGACCAGGCCGGGTGTATCGAAGGTGCTTTTTCCTAAATGGTTCTCCACTCCCTCTGCGCATATTAGGATACATTTCCTATGAATTAGGCTTTTCTAATATTTATCCCATTAGTGTAATACGCAGTGTAGAAAAACATTAAGAAACAACAAACAGAAATATTGTTTCGATAAAAAAAAAGGGGGCTATAAAAATATAGCGAACAGCTTCGGTGGCCGCGGGGTCTAACGCGCTATCATCATGTTAGACTAGACTGCCGAAGACGGGGAGATCGGGGTTTGATTCCGGTAGGGTGGGTGCACTGAGGGTAGTTTTCTACTTTTCCTCCACGCGAATGTGGGTGCATTTCCTATAAATTATAATCTTCTTTACTCATGAGTGAAATTGGCACATTGGAGTATAATCTGAACTGGTAGTAAGACGCGGTGTTAGGAAAAACAAGTATCGTATATAATAATTCTTGTATTGGCGGAGGAAGAGGTGACAAGAGGGTCATCCAAGGTTCACATTCAAGACACCAAGGTAGCCGATGGTGTTTTGCCTTAATTTTAAATGAGTGTCTATTTTTAAATAGGTTGAGGAGAGGCGTTACCGGACATGAGCCTTACTTTCTTAAGACACGGTTTAAAGCAAGCGTGCCGGATATTAACCACTTAATCTTTATTATCTCTAAGAGAATAATGAGGAGGGGTAAGTTTACGAAATGCGACAGTATCCAGGTGGAGTAAAGACGTTGTTATACAACATTATGGGGACCCGTTTGAATGGTCGAACGGTCTAAGGAGTCACTCTCGTGGTAGAGTGGCCTATTGATGACGGGGAGATCGGGGTTCGAATCCAGATCGGGTCTTTGCTGAGGATGTTTTTTTTACCAACTTGATTCCCACTCTCCTTCCACACGCAGATGCGGGTAGATTACCTTTAAAATACTTCCCTTTTAGAGTATCATAAATGTGTTTAGACTGAAAAGGTAGTAAGACGCGCTGATAAAAAGCAACTCTTAAGGACACGTCGCAGTGGTCAAATGGTTTAATGCAAGTATGGGTGACCCACGGTCTTTTCGCATATTTTGTCACTCATATGTAACTATATTCATTGTTTTAAATAATACATTCTCAAACGGCGAGTATTTTAATTAATTAAGATTTTTAAAAAACGTGATTTAAAAAAATATCCGTTCCTTTGTATTGATAATTATCTATGTTTGGCGTACTATCATATGTTGGCGAAAAATGACTACACGAAGTGTGTGGCCCTATGAGGAGCCTGTGAAGTGACGTGTTTCCCCATTCCTGGTCTAAGGCGTCGCTCTCACCAGAGACTCGACTGCCGATAACAGAGAGATCAGGGTTCGAGTCCCGGTTGGGTGTACTGAGGGTATTTTTCCACCTTAAACGCACTCTGCCGGTATTCGAACAGCAACTTCCTGGGTTGGGTGCCAAACGCATTACTCCTCGGATAAGTATGACAGCCCGCACCGACAGTGAGTGGTGAAGGTCAAAGAGTAAAGTGTTATTATTATTATTACTAGTATTATAAACTGGGATTGTATTTTTAACAAACTCCGAATCAACTTGTACCCTGATTTCGCTCTACAGCCTATATTTATCTTTAATGCCAAGCCTAAAGTAGTTTAATGTAGTCCTATAAAAATCCATAGCAAAGACAGACCCAATTATGTTTTAAAAAACTTTTTAATTACCTAAAAGGGATTTAACTTGATAAAAACATCATTGGCCTCCTCTGTTGATGGACCACCGCAGATAAAACAGCACTCTAAATAAATTTCTCTGCACGGCTTTACTTGTAGTTATTACGAAACCAGAAGTTATTATTATTATTATTAGCACCGCGTCTTACTACCCGTTCGGGTTATACGCACTTACGCTAATGTGTAATAATGGGTGATTGTGAAATGAAATGGAGGACCTACAGTTTAACGTGGAATCCGAACCACGGTGGAGGCCTGGCATTCCCCACATTCACAAGATGTCAAACCAGAAGTTAAAAATTAGAATACTTGTAAGACAATGGCTAATATCCACTATTTTTTTTCGCACCGAGTCTTACTACCCGTTAAGGATCCATATGTACTGTGTTAGAGATGAGGAAGGGTGAATTTAAAGAAAGTGTGCTCATATTTGCGTGGAGGGAGAATGGAAAACCATTTAGGAAATGCCAGCCTCAGTACATCTAATCAATCGCACATGCTAATAAAAACAATAGTCATTTCTTCTAAGACACGCAGACAAAGTCACTGTCCCTGTACAGGAAACAAAAATCTGTGGTCGTGACGTCATTTAGGTCCGAGAGCCGTAGCGGACAATTAAATCTACATAACAGAACCTGCATCACTACAATGTGCTTTATATGCATCGCTGGGTAGTCAAACTTAATATCAGGCTCATATAGTCTGCTTTGCTAGTGACGGGGGAGGGTGCGAGTTCGAATCCCAGTCGGATGTAATGAGTAATTTATTTAATGATTTCCCATTCTCCATCCATGAAAATTTGGGCACATTTGTTCTAAACTATACCCACAGTCTAATTTTCATTGGAGGACAGATAGAAAAGCTACTAAATTTACTTTCACGTATTTATACGTCAAGTCACGTGATCTGCAGCTGTAACTAATGATATTATCAATATTTACCTATAAAACAACACTAGTAATATATTAAAATGTTATTATTAATGAATAGAAAAAAAATATGAAAATGGGCCTTTATCTCTATCCTACCTAATTAAAATTAAAATAGTTTAAACAGGTATTAAAATACGGTGAATTCTTTTTTTTTTTACAGAACTAGCCCTACCAGTTTCTTCTTTTTTATTTACATCACATATACCAAAGAATTTCAGCAGAAAATGGTATCAACTTTAAAATACTACACACAGTGACGTAATTACAGGCAAGAGCAGTACATATAGGTTTTGTTGCCTGTGGATTTGTTGTTCTGTCTAATAATAAGTGGCTTATATTACAACAATTAAGGTTGAATCACTATTTATATACACACACACATTAAAATATACTATTAAATTTACACACACATATATATATATATATATAAACCGAAGTTTCTAATATGAAGCTTAAAGATGGCCTACTCTAATTAGGTACAGTAGCTACAGTAGCTCCATGGCTTCTTTGGTGCTGACTGACAGCTTTAAAAAGTTACCAGACCAAATTAAGTATCCCTACACCGATCCATATGATCTGCAAAAACATGACGGTCAGCTGTCAGCTGTGAGTTGTCAGTCAGCACCAAAGAAGCCATGTGGCTACTGTACAATTGCCCCATGGCTTCTTTGGTGCTGACTGACAGTTCACAGCGGACTTCTGACAGTCAACATTTAGGTATATACCTCAATTTTGACTGTCAGAAGTGACAGCTGCTAAACACATATTTTTGCAGATCATATGGTTCGGCGTAGGGATTCATAATTTGGTCTGGTAACTTTTCAAAGCCGTCAGTTGTGAGCTGTCACTCAGCACCAAAGAAGCCATGGGACTACTGTAGGTCATCTAGTAACTTTTCTAGTTGGTATATAAGGTTCTTACTATGCAAATTGTACTGTATGTAATATTGACTAATGGTTTTAAGTGGCGTAGCTTGTTTGTTACACCAAAAAGAAACCTATGATTGGAGACAAAACATATCTTGATACAAATTTTAGCGGTTTATTTAAAAGGGTAGGAACCTAAATATGTTTCGGACACCTACTGGAAACCACAACAGGATTGCCACTATTTTCTCAATAAATAATTAATTTTCCAGTTTTTCCAGAGAAGATTCACATTTTTCTCGACATTATTTTAAATAATAGATGAGAAAATGCATTTTAAAATACATAAAATTGGCTTGTGAGAAGGCATGTGATGGATGTTTGGAATAGGATAGTTTGATCTTGACAGGGATGCAGCCCAATGCTTCAAGAGGGGGAAGGCGGACAGCAGATGTGTTCGAATCGGCGCGTTTAGTTTGTTAAGTTCGCTTTTTCTTCTATACAAAGGCCTGACTACACCTTGTGGTATAGAAATTACCGCGATTCAAGGTTAAGTATGTTTGTGGTTCCTAAAAGAACATTGTTCGATACCTTAGCTCAATAGGTAGCGTATGTCTACTAAGATAAGAGTCCTGGGTTAGATTCCCAACATGACATAAAAATTTAATAATGGTGAAATGGGGGTTTCCTCTTTCATAGTGTTGAATTAATGGACGGGAGCTGTATGTTGGGGTTTTTTTCTCTCTAGAATTAAGTTAGTTTATAAGTAGTGTGTTGATATATCAGTCGGTTAAGAAAGTACACGTTTAGTATCTCAAATATATGAGATATAACAAAGAATATACTTATTTTGAACAAAATAAAAAAAATATTGCTTCAACATATAAATTTAGTAAAGTTTCTTCTTGTCCTGAGCAATGTGGCATTTGAAGATAATATTTTTAAATAAAAATGAAAGTCCATGTAAATTGTCCGATGTCCATGACACAAATTAATTTTTTTAAATTTAGATTGCTATGTGTCGAAAATTAAACTAACTACTTCTAATGATATGGTATGTTTGATTGTTTGATTTATTTTGGCCAAAACCTTATTTTTTATACAAACTTAAAAGACTTAGGGCTAATTAAATTCGTGTTCTCTTCCATCCAACCTTTAATGGCCGAAGCCATAGCCTGGTATTTTTTTTTATAAAGAGAAGTATTTTGTTGTTGTGAAATTCCCTATATTTTTACAGATCTTTTTTCCAGACACAAAATATTCCCCGTATTTACCGGTCCTCCTGGTTTTCAAGGTGTGTGATAACCCTGCGCGCTGAGCTTGTAGAATTTATTTCCAAAGGGTCCTTGACGCTGTGTCTGTTCTGTCTGACCTTGAAGCTGGTATGTTTATCGTGTGTCCTTCGATTCGCAGTGACGTTTGGAAACTTTTCAAAACGTTTCAAAGACTTGTAGTTAAAGAGTCATCTTTATAATGGCTATCCAAGTCGCTGAGCTCTCCGGCACTGCAGGCCCTCCTCCTCCTAGAAGGGCCTTCACGATCTTGTCAGTGGTTTTCAGCCTGAGGGTCACAGCTCGTTTTGGGTGGGGTCGCAATACTTGTTAAGGTTATAGATTTATGCTTACTTTTTAAATTTAATATAATGATTATGACCGCCTCTGTGGTCTAGTGGTAAGAGTGCCGGGTTCGATCCCCGGCACTTCCAGATTTTCTGTGAAACTATGGATCCGGAACCAAGGCAACTCATGCTCGTGATTACAAATTAGGAGCTACTTGAACGAAAGAGTATCAGCTCCAGTTTAGAAAACTGAGATTAACGGCCCTAGGGTTCGTTGTGCAAAATCACATGACATCTCCGCGGGTGTCAGCACTATCTTCACCAACAAGCGGCGGCCGTATTAAACCGGTACGGATCGATTCCGGGCAGACGCCATGAAGTTTAATAATGATTACAGGAAGACGCTAAATTCAAATAGAAATGTAAGCGGTTCAAATAATTAAAATAACTTAAGCTACTGCTTAAATCCAACTCTGACAATGTGCTTGATGAATGACTTACTTTACTGTAGCAGCCTCGTGTTAAGGCGAGTGGCGCTCGTTGATTCTCTTTTGTAACATCTTAAGGTGGAATGGAAATGGAAGTGAGAAAAGCTAAGTGTTTTTTGGAGTTTTTATGGCAAAAGTTGTTTTTTTCCAAAATAAATAAAATCTTGCTCCAGTACAAATATAGAATTTAATTTTCTTTACATGATAACAAAAGTTTGTGAATATCTGTCAAGAGCATGGTGGCATTATCAAACCAACTTTTTAAATGAAGAGAAAAAGTTGTGGTTAAATTCTATAACACCCTTGACAGATAATGAAGAAATTTTGAAGTTACCATGTGAAGACAATTATTATTATTATTATTATTATTAGCACCGCGTCTTATTACCCGTTCGGGTTATACGCACTTACGCTAATGTGTAATGGTAGGTATGAAGGACCTACAGTTTAACGTGGAATCCGAACCACGGTGGAGGCCTGGAATTCCTCACATTCACAAGATGTCTTGTCAGAGGTGGTGAAGACAATTAAATTCCATGTTTGTACTGAGGCAATATTTGATTTATTTTGGCAAAATAAAGTTTTGCCATAAAAACTGCAAAAGCACCGTCTTTTTCTCGCTTACTTTCCATTCCACCTTAGTCACAGTCGTTTATCATTAGATAATCAATTTATAGTAATTAAATCAAGCAGTGGGGCCAGATTAAGGCATGGGCTTTAGGGGCTACAGCCCAGAGGCTTTTGCCAAATGGAGGACCTCCAGAGCTTAAGTGAAAATTTATTTCACCTGTGAATGCTTAATCAAAATATAAGTACTCTAAATTAACTTTTTAAAAAAGGGTTCATTTAATAATCTGTCTATATTTGTAGTAAACATACTACGGGAAAAAAGAAACACTGTAGGCATAATGTATACATATATATTTTATTCTTTAGTTTAAAAAAATAATTGAAAATATTACCCGGGGCTTCACAGTACCACAACGCAAAAGCCTACAAAATATTAATTCGTCTCTAATCGGAAGGCGCGTGTCGAGCTAGCTTGGTATGGTATGTCGGCAATGAGGTGTCGGGATTCAAATTCCGGTCCAGGTATGATGAGGAGTAATTTTTTTTCTAAACGGTTTCCCTCTTCTCCTTTCACGCAAATATAGTTACATTTCCTTTAAATCCTACCTACCCCAAAAGTATAATTATATGCGGATAGCCCGGCCGGGTAGTAATATTAAGTAAAAATAATTTTAAAACTAGAATTTGAACTGTTGTAGTTTATAAATGGTCTCAAAGATAAAAATGGGGGGGGGGGG
>CABEEJ010000375.1:159564-185583 GCA_901482245.1 Timema douglasi | reverse complement strand
GGGGGGGGGGGGGCGAACCCAGTAAAAGTTGGTTGGCACTAAGCTAGTAGGACGCGGGGGGAGGGGACTTGATTTGAGCCCATCTCAAGGCTGATTAGCCGATATATTAGATACACGACCACGATCGAACCATAACATGTATCGAAGTGCGTTTTTTTAAAACTTTAGTCTGATTTTACTAGGAAAAACAGTAGAAGTTAGTTACTAAGGTCACTAAAATTATTTTAATATTTTAATACATCAAGTCATGCTAGCTGCAACCATACCTTTTTATAAATATTATCAATAACCAGAGAATCACACACATGATAAGGTAAAATATTATTAATGTTGGTCGCAAATAAATATGTTTGAATTTTATCTACTGTTCTTTCAACCAAAATCAGGGTATACCTTTTTTATTTGACAAAAACCAAATTGGGATCAGTTCAATAGTTTTATTGATTAAAAAATCACCCACTCCGGTGGCCGCATGGTCTAACGCGCTATTCTCACAGTAGACTAGACTTCCAATGACGGGGAGAATAAGGCTCGAATCTTGGTCGGGTGTAATGAGGGTGGTATTTTTCCAAAAAGGTTTTGGACTCTCCCTCCACGCAAATGCGGGTAAACTTCCTATAAATATAGCCTTCCTAATTCCTAAAATCATTAGTGTAATTAGTACATCAGCATCTAGGACGAACAGGTAGTACGCAGAGATTGAAAAATATTTGGAAAGTAAAAACTCGATTCTCGCTATTTCTAGGGGTTTTCTTTAAATTGAACCATTTTGTATGCATTGTATATAGAGACTTGTATTCTATACGATTACGCACTGGCCTGGTTGTTTTTAAAAATATAAGTAACAAATATTACAGCAGTATTTGAAAAATAATATATATACCAAATACTATTTAAAGATATATAAAAATGCAACGGATCTTCAAGAAATTCTAAAAAGTATTTAAGTATGTTAGTCTAGTTTTCTTCCTCGCCATTTCTTAACCCAAAATTGTTTATGTTTTCTTGTATTAGTCTATTTGCATAGTAAGTTTTAAGGTTTGTAGGTCTAAAACTTCCTCCCTCAAGGAATCTTTAATAAGGTTTTATATTTCACTTTTCTGGTAATAGTAATAGCTTTTGTACCAACTCGTATTCGTACCCCCCGGCCTGTCGAGTTGATTCAAGCTACGTTAGCGCTGTCGTCGGTGCGAAAAAGACATCCACATCGTTGAGCACGCGGTTTAAATGCCAAGCTCATTTTATTTAGTTTGTTCGTGATGAAAGAGGTTAAAGTTCGAATCTCGGACCGACCTAATGTAGCTTTTTTTTTCCATCCCCTAAATGGTTTCCCACTCTTTCTCAACTGAAATGATGGTACTGTTTCCATGTTTTAAAAATGTCTGATAAGTTGGGTTGAATGTTTGCTACCATCAATCTCAATCAAGTCCACTTTCACACAGTTTTAGTTTTTAATTTAATGAGCAGAAAAGGTTTGATCATAAAAATCTGTTGTGCGTTGCAGACAGCCTCAATCCACTTCGAGGAACACAAGACTATTGAATTAGGTGGTTTTCAATGAATTCTCCAGATGAATGCACCCCCTCCCTTCTTAACCCATTTCCATAAACTATACCAGCACTTGCCCCAGAAAAATAAGTGTAGTGTGCAAGACAAAAAAGGGCTGACCTCGTAGTGAACGCCAGGAGCTCGGCTATTAGGGATATTTAACCCCCCCCCCCCCCATCACCACAATCAACGTCACAATTATTGTATTCACTACACGCGTTCTAAGTCAAGGCCACGCGAGGAACATTTTCTGCTGACGACAAACTGCGTCTCGCAAACCTCTACGCGTCACATGCTTAACGTGCACGAAGTAGAGCATGGTATGCCACATTTGCTTGTTTGCACAGTTAACCAGGCATCGTCACATTTTAAAATGTCCAATACTTTCCATTCTTATTGTCGTTACGGGCAAGAGTTTTTTTTATGTTACTCAGTTATAGATTACAACAGTATGGTGGCAAAACTTGGATCCCTGTTTTGGCTTGGAAAAAAATTATGTATATTTAAAGCCGATATAAATTTAAATGTTTGATAAATAATAATTGCACCGTGTCTTGCCACCATTGAGGGCTATCATAAGACACATTAAAAATGCAACGGCCTTAAAAGTATTTACTTCTGCTGGTTTCGTTTTCTCTCTCGCCATTTATTGACCCAAAATTGTTTATACTTTTTTGTCTAAATTTATTTGCAAAATAAGTTTTAAGGTTTTTATGGTTAAAACTTTCTGCCTGAGGCGATCTTTATACTGGTCCCCCCCCTCCCCCCGCATTTAATTAGATTAATGAGGTAAGGATTATGAAGGTAGAATGAGAGGAAATATACTCTCGTTTAAGTGGAGGGAGAGTGGTAAACCACAAAGAAAACACTCTCGGTACATCCGGTTGTGATTCAAAACCTGACCTTTTTTTCATTGGTAAACCAGAGACCAGGCGAGTTTGGCGCCGCAGCACACATGACCCCTAAATGGGGTTTCAAACTATTTTTAATATTTCGTTTTCATACCTCGCCTTAGTGCTTGTTTGCGTTGGACTCATAAATTAACTACGCAAGTTTATTTGGGGAAATATCTAAACAATTGTAATGACAATCATTATTTGTGTACAGCGATGCCGAGTAACGGAAAAAATTTAATTATTTAACATTCGATCACATTTATTAAGAGCGTGCATCACATCACATTCCATTCAACTTTGTGATACAGTCGGCTAGAAATCGTCAATTTACACCAACATTATTACACGTGGATCTGTTCTAATTAAACATAAATAGAGATAAAGAGTCAATAGACGTTACTAATACTCAACATTGTTGAAATATTAAATTATATTTGTATAAAACTGCATCGAAAAGGTCGTTTTCTGACCATTTAAAAAAAAAATTGCTTCACACATAAGGATTGTGCACAAATCCTCACTCTGCCATAAAAGGAACAACCTGTAGTTATTAATAAGAAACTTTGTCGCTTTGTCTCCCATCGTCACCACGGAAAATTTCGAGTAATCATTCAAATACGAATGTACTGCACACATTTCTAGCATATTTCGGTCTTTTCTTTTATCTTTTACTCCCATATCTCACGTGCACACACAAACGCAGGTGCGAGCCGAGAGCTGAGTTGGGCCTGCTATGATGAACGCTCTTAAATGCGTTAAAGATATATTTTATCATTTTTCCCGTATTAAAAATATGAATGATCTGATCGGGGGACGTCAAAATGTTACCTCACATGATCAAAAACTATATATATGAGTAAACCCGTATAATTATTTTCATTTATGAATTTAACGTTTGAGATTTAAGTGAAGATATTTATTTTGGTTGAGATATTAACAAAATTGTTTAGGTAGAATCGACAATTTTAATTGAGAAAATGTTAACGATGATACTATCTCAGGTGGTTATTCCGGGCAATGAATTGCGTGGTTATCCCGGGCAACGCTTTGTTTTGCTTGAACACACAGCCGACAATATTTTAATTTTATTTCTTTCGACACCATTTTTAATAGATTTGAGAAAAATCTACTAGAAAAATGAAAATTTCAGCTTCGAAGTGCACATGTATGTTCACAGGGGCTACTCATTTTTAAAAAAATTGGCCCTCTGCATTTGATAAGTATCGCGCAACGCTCATGACAGACAGACAGACAGACTCTTCATTTTATTAATATAGATAGGTTGTCATTATTAGCTAAACACTATTTAAAACTACCTAGGCTTCTATAAAATACTTTACTACAAGTTGTCTTTTTGGATTGTAACAATGATTATGGAAGTAGTTACTGGTACGGAACTCCACACGGACTTTCTCGCTCTATTGTTTAAAAATGTAAATGTAAAATGTTTTGAGTAGATATCTCAATTTTGAAACAATAGAGCGAGAAAGTCCGTGTGGAGTTCCGTATCATTTATTTTTTAAACAATTTAAAATAAATTCACAATAAATCATATATCTATAAAACAATGTAGACTATTATTAACAACTTGCACCTGAACAAATGTCCCGACACACATTTAAATTTGGAATTTTCAAACAGAACCAGCACTTCGTTAACTTCAATTTGATATAAAAAATGTCTTGATATCATTCATGATAATTGGAATAGGAGCAGATTAAGATTAACCTTTGAGTAAATTGGTGTAATGTGGGTTGCATGTCACCTCGGTCAGGTGTACCAAGGGTGGTCTCTCCAGAATGATTTTTCACCCTTCCTACACGTAAATAAGGGTAAAATTCCTCTAAATATACCAGTTCTAATCCCTAAAAACCATTAGCGTAAAACCCAAACGGGAAGTAAAACGCGTTGCTAAGAAAACTTCGAGAAAATACAAACTTATTTTTTCACAGTGGGTTGACGTATAAATAAATGGAAATTGTTTTGGTAAGCCTAATTTTTTATTACAGACACTTTCTTCCAACCGAAATCGGACTGCACATTAATAATGCAAACGTCTGTTATATGACTGTTCATAGCACTTTTTTTACTAACAATAAATAGATAATTTACAAAATTAATAAAAATACAATATTACTATTATTTTTTGACTGGTGTACTGAACGTGCACTTTCTAAACACGCGTATTATATTATCACATTACTTACAAATTAGCCCAACTTAGAACATTACTAGCCTAATACTACACATCGAGGGCCCTAAAACCTAAATATGTATCTACTAATTGGTTAGGACAAACCCTTAGACAAAATAATAGTGAAATATTTGTCAAAGTCACCTGTATAAAAAGAGAGGCCACTAAGCCAACGGTCGACAACCCTAACCACTTAACCAAGATGACGGGCCATTATTATTATTATTATTATTATTATTCCTCTCGTTAAGTGATAAAGCGTCGTACTAACGTTTCAATTAGACAATTACATTACGTAATGATAAAACCATAAATGAATTTAGAGTTTTGTACTTCACTGCAGTGAATACAAAACTATATCCTACAGCCTTACATTTTAGGTAGTAAGCGTGACTCAAAGGTAACACTTTGCCATGGTGAACGTTTAAAAACGTTACTTCTATTTGTACTAGTACGTTTAACACAAGTGATATCAACGAAACTAAGGAGCAAACATAGAAAGGGTAGTATCGGTGAAGTGTACTCGCATTGGCGTGAATAGTGGTTGTAATTACCACGGCGTTAAGGCGAGGGTGCAGAGGACACAAGAAAAGGTCAGTAATTTTGCCGTTTTAATATCAACTGTTTCTGGTCAAAATAAATCAAATATTGCTTCTATACAAACATTTAATTCTCTTCACATGTTGATCTCAACAGTTGTTGAATATCTGTCAAAGGGGTTGTGGAAGTTTTTGAAAACTTTTTTAATTTATAAAGGTGTTTAGAGAATGCCGCTATGCCCATGACAGATACTCAACAAATGTTATTATCACTATGTGAAGAAAATAATATAATAATAGTATTTAGCAACGCGTCTTACTACCCGTTCGGGTTATACGCTTAAAGTACTAATTACTCTAATGGATTAGGGAATTGGAAAGGTTGAATTAGAGGAAGTGAACCCGCATTTGCGTGGAGGGAGAGTAGAAAACAATTTAGGAAAAACCCCCCTCAGTTCACCCGACCGAGATTCGAACCTCGATCTCCCCGTCCTCAGCAGTCGAGCTCAACATGACAAGCGCGTTAGCCAACTACGCCACCGAGGCGGGTCGTGAAGAAAATGAAAGTATTTTTATACAGAGAAGCAGTAGTTGATTAATTTAAACAAAAACTGCAAAAACACCTTTTATCGCGTTCCCTGCATCCCCACCTTAAGCCACATGTGGAAAACCACCCTTAATTAAGTTGGATGAGATTATAACTCCAACCTTTACTCGTCGCCTACAATTCAAACTATTGCGAACCTGACTCATTGGATCTCGTGCCCACCAATTGCGGTGGGACACGTTCTCGTTTAGATTAAGACGAGGATATGCACTCATATACCCTAACAGGTGGTCACGTGGGCAAAGGAGTCAGTTTCGTCTTGTCTGGTTTTCCGCCAAATGGCGTGTTTTCTTCGGATATAATGCAGTGTATTTTCCAACAATATTTCTCACTCACCCTCAGCGCAAATGCGGCTACAATTTCTTAAAGCCTACCTGTATCGTTATAGGAAGAGCCCGGATAGGCGGTAATACGTGGAGCAAGTAAAACATAATTTATGCAATACTTGAAATCAAACCAGGATGATTTGGGTCTGTTATTCCTAAACGATTTCCTATTCGCCCGTCATGCATATGAAAGTATACCACAATTTTCTTAAGAATGGATATATATCTGACAGCTAGAAAAATGTTACTTAAATCTAATTTCACATGTATATACGTTAAGTTAGGTGATCTGAAACTGTCCCTTTAGATCGACAATACCTATAGAATAATGCTAGCAATTTAGTAAAATACTATCATTGTTAACATCAAAATGTGTTTGTATCTTCTAAAAGGTGCTTCAAATGTACATTAGCAAGAAAATCAAGGCATGCACGTTTTCTGAACTCTACTTTCACCACCTCATTCACTGATTTTTGATTTGAATGACATTCGGGAAGGCCCTTTTTCCTACCACTATCCTAATGTACAGTAGGATTCTGGTTGTAAAAAGGCTCTTTCAGAAGCCCTTTCTACTATGGATATGCGTATAGCCTCGACGGAACAAAAATACATTTAAAAAATAAGGTACGCCGCGCCACGTTACCCACTTGACTGAACCAGCAACCCGTGCTCCGCCCCTTCTATATCATGACAGCAAGCCGTCCCATGGCGACACACAGCACCGGATAAGAAAAGTTGAGATGTCATTGCTGTTAGTCGTTCTATTTCTATCTCCTAGTTTGACCTAGTGAAGCCCTGATTGCCCAGGGATATTCCTGGCTACCCTCCCCCTTTCCCCTCGACAAAGATCAATACCAACACGACCCCAAGTCTTCACACCGAGAGAGAGAGTCCCCGCTTCGAAGCCAGCCGCTAACACTCAACGACAATTCCCGGACACCCACCCGGTATTTTACGGACAGACGAAGGGTTTCTTTACGGACACACGAAGGGTTTCTTTACGGAAACACGATTGTACTTTTTACAAACACACGACGGTGCTTTTTACGGACCCATTATGGGTCTTTTTATACGGACACACAACGATTCTCTTTAAGGAACCATTTTTGAATAATTCTAAATTAAATATTTTGGTAAAAAGTATTCTATCCAATTTATTTATGTTTGGTTATAAGTTTGTTTTTACTTTCTTGCTATATTACAGGTATGTAGATAAAGTATTGTGATCGTCAAAAAACCGAACTCAAGATTCTGATGAATTTCGACGTTTCATAACCCTCCGAATCCGAAAATGTGGTTTTTGCATTTCCGTCTTTCTGTCGATTTGTCTGTATCTACCTCAGAGTAGAGCCTAAACTAGTTTACTGATTGAGCTAAAACTTGGTATCTAGGGTTTTCAAAGGGATGCTCCGAAGGTTTTTTTGGAATTGGATATCTAACCCTAAAATTAGGGTTAGTTTACTAAAGGGGAGAAGAGAAAAAATCAATTCTATCAAAACTGCTTCTAACAATGATTTAATTTCATTTCTAAGCATTGATAAATATTACAAACAAAATGGGCTACTCTCAATTTTTCGTCAAAATGACTTTAAGGGTTCCGGTCTGGTGCGTAAATTCTAATATTTTTTTATTATATCTTCGTAACTTTTTGAGATATGAAATTACTTATCATTGAAACTATGTAGGTCTATTTATAATACAGATCTTTTATTTGAGACATATTTTTATAAAACCAATAATTTGCCAACTATACGCACACATACATATTTTAACTTTTCGGACACTAAAGGTAAAGTATTGCAACCGTAAAAAAATCTAACCCAAGATGTTGATGAATGTCGACGTTTCATGATCCCCCCTCCAACCCTAAAAAGTGGTTTTTGCAATGCCGTTTGTCTGTGTGTATGTTTAACCCGAAAATTAAGAGTATTATAACAAAAGGTGAGAGGAGAAAAAATAGATTTTCTCAAAATAAGCTCTAACAATTTTGATTTAAATTCGTATCTAGGCGTTGATTAAGATTATAAATAAAATGGCCAACTTAACATTGCAAAATTGTAGTACTATTAAAAATTAAAAATAAACTTTTATTTGAAATATATAATTATAAAACAATAGTTTATGAGATATTGGCAAGTAAATTTATACAATTTTGTGAGCTTTAGTTGTACAGAGATACTACTTAAGTTTTAACGCAATAATTCTCTAATACCATAGATTAAGTAAATAATTAAGTCTCTTAATAAGTTTATGTTATTTTTCATTGAGCCTCTTAGGGGAAATGTTTGTATAGCAATTATATGTCTATCATTTTAAACTCAATAGTCTATATTTACTTATTTTATTGGTCAAAATGTATAAATGAGGAATTTAATAGCAATGCGATAACCATAAGATGTGCAACCCCTAATAAAATGTCGAAAATAGCTCGGGTTTGCTAGTTTCTATTATTTCGTTTCACATATATTACGAGTTTCGAGTAAATATCTCCATTTTTAAAACACTGGCGTGAGAAAGTCCGTGCGGAGTGCCGTACAATTTTACACTTGATGTTGTCCCAGAACAAAGCCAATCAATATAGTAAATAATATGAAAAATATAAATTTTAATAAGATGTATTATGAATCAAATAATGATTATGTACAAAATGACCAAACAATTATTTTATGATAAACCAAAAACTAAAATTCTATATCTTCTATATTTTTTGACGTAAGCTTATTATTTTGACATAATTTATGCCCGATACTTTAGTTCAGTCAGTATTTCAACTGTCCGATGAGTTAAAGGTTCCCAGTATAGCAGAAAACTTTATTAAAAGTGAAACTAGGGCTTTCTTTACCTTTAATACTGATACAGTCACTAAATAGTTGGACAGTGGGTCTGTCCCAGAAAATAAGTTTGGTAGTTTGTAAGTGGAATACTGATATATCAATCGATTCAGAGAGCGCACGTTAAATACCCTAAATAATAAAGTATAATTTAATTGTAATAGAGTGTACGTAGCCTGGATGAGTAAATTCGGCAAGTTCAACGGACTGGATTGCGCGAGTTGGGCTCCCTCAAAGCTATTCATCTATGAAGACCCCAAAAATAATAATAAAAAAAAGTGGACGAGTGGGGTAAGCAAAGCAGCCGAAAGCCACAATGGATCCTATGACAAAGGCTTCCCAACACCTTCATTTCCTTTACAGAACCTTATGACGTAAAAAAAGAAAGACTCCATGGACTAGACTAAAGACGTAATTTACGAACAAAAGACAAGAGAGATTGTTCTATATTGATATTATATTATAACTTGTTTTTATAAATTAAATAAGTGTCACGATTGATTCATCCACAAACCAGGTAACGCTGTTTTCTTTTTAAAGCACCGCGTCTTACTACCCGTTAGGGTTATACGCTTATATACTAATTAAGCTAGTGGTTTTAGGGATTAGAGAGGTTATATTTTATAGGAAGTGTATCCGCCTTTGCGTGGAGGGAGAGTGGAAAGCCATTTAGGGAAAAACACCCTCAGTACAACCAGCCGAGATTAGAACCTCGATATCCCCGTCATCGGCAGTCTAATTTAATGCGAGAGTAGCGCGTTAGACCACACAACCACCAAAGCGGGTGGTAACGCTGTTGAGAGGGGAGTGACGGGACTCTAATGTTTACATGAGGGAGGGTGGGTCCATCACAGTGTTACGTAACACAGATCTTATACTTTGATTGATTCTAATGTTGAAATATTATCGTTCATGTTTTCACCGTTAATAAACATACTTAAATAACTCCCGAAAAAATTATTGCTGTAACATTTTCTGAAATAATTTATAATAATAAGGATTTAAAATGTATTGTGAGTAATATGAAATCTTGAGTTCCTCTTTCAATGTGACAAACGCTTCCCTATAAAATTATTACTTTCACTCTTACTATTAGCACCGCGTCTTACTACCCGTTCGGGTTATACGTACTTACGCTAATGTGTAATGGTAGGCTGATTGTGAGATGAAATGGAAGACCTACAGTTTAAAGGGGAATCCGAACCACGGTGGAGGCCTGGCATTCCCCACATTCACAATATGTATTGTCAGAGGTGAAGGAAGGGTTTGGTAATCAGATAAATCTGTGCCGGGACCGAGGATTGAACCCACACTTTCACTCTTGATATAGAAATTTGCGTAATGCAATAGGTTGGGGGGGTGGTAGTCAAAAAAAAGGTAAAGAAAAAGCGTTCCATGGTTTATGGATTACACCAAAAGTTGCAAGAAAGTTGTTTTTTCCCCCTTCAAGATGCTCTCATTACATTCCCAGAGCTTGCCTTACTCTCCTAGGAAGTCTTTGTACTGTTGTTGCGCTGAGCGCTGTTCCCACTGTCAAGGGCAGTCGGCTAGGGAGTGCGCGCTCTGAGGTCGCGGACAGGGACGTTGAGTCTGCAGTGTCAAACTAGCGGAGCGATCATTATGTCCTAACGATAACGCCTCAAAAACCGCACTTTAAAAAGCAGGCGGACCGATTACGTAGAGGTTTGAGTTAAAGGGAATGCCAGGCCTCCACCGTGGTTCGGATTCCACGTTAAACTGTAGGTCCTCCATTTCTATCTCACAATCACCCTACCATTACACATTAGCGTAAGTGCGTATAACCCGAACGGGTAGTAAGACGCGGCGATAATAATAATAATTTGAGCTAAAATCGCAACCAAGTGTTTTCTTTCATTACCTAAATAGTTTTCCCTTTTTCCTCCCACGCAAATGCGGGCAGAGTTCCTTGACATTCTACCTTCCTCATCCCTACATACTATTAGTAAAAATATGAAATAGCCCGAAAGAGAAGTAAGAAACTCCCCCTCTCCCACACCAACAGTGTGAAATGAAAATAGAGGGAATAAGCTTTTTATTAACTTTGACATCTATTGTGTGACAGACGTCTTAAGACATGTGAACAATGGCTATTCTCTATAAATTAATATAATGTATTGGTGAGTGTTGTATTCACTGTATTCTATATAACTTGATCACCGAGGAAAAATATCAACATCAAATCCAAAGAGAAATATGGTAGATAATTCAACTTTTAAGGGCCCTTTTATATACAGGTACAGGCGTTAGTGACGCGCAACACGGGTTCCCTAAAAGCACAATGAGTGCTTTTATACTCTGTCGCGCGTCATTTATGTCGTCGCGATCTGAAAAGTGTGTCGTTGTAACTTAGAGAACGCCGCGTCAAAAATGACGCATGACGATCCAAGATACTCTACTCGACACAGTAAACAATGCATCCAGAAAGAATGTCAACTTCAAGATGAATGAAGGGGGAGAGAAGACCAATGAATGATACACGCCATCAGTCGTTATCTTGACATTCTGGCTTGTACACTCCGCTCAGCTTAAGGAGGAGAGCGCCTAAGTTCGTTAGTTTAAGACTTTCAGCAGTTTAGTGTAGAATGTTTTTTACTTTATTTTTACTTCTTTTGACAAACATTACGGATACTTAATCAAAAGAGTGCGATAAGCAGGCTAGTTAGAATTAAGATAATAAACCAGAGTGTAGTTAATATATAAAAGTAAATAATATTGTAATAGGAAACAAAAATCGGTAGCATTAATTAGACCCGAAATAAAATTTTAGAAGTCGGGTCATATGTAATCATAAATAAATAAATACTTAATAACTGGCAACCATCACGAGTGGTAGAATATATATTTATTTAGCACCGAGTCTTACTACCCGTTCGGGTTATACGCTTTAAGTACTAATTACGCTAATTGATTAGGAATTGGGAAGGTTGAATTAGAGGAAGTGAACCCGCATTTGCGTGGAGGGAGAGTGGAAAACCATTTAGGAAAAGCCACCCCCAGTTCCCCCGACCGAGATTCGAACCTCGATTTCCCCGTCCTCAGCAGTCGAGCTCAACACGACTAGCGCGTTAGCCAACTACGCCACCGAGGCGGGTAGTGGTAGAATAGAAGAGACTGGTGACCCTAGTCTCTGTTTTCTCATTTGTTCCCACCCTTTTCATGACGCGCAACGTATGTTGCTTGTATGGAAACAAACGACCAGGACTCGCGTCACGCTTGTCGCGCGTCAATAAACGCCTGTATAAGGGGCCCTAAAATCCAAAGAGAAAATGTAGTCTAGTTTGGTTTGTTCTTCAGCATTCACATTAGCAGGTAGAATATTCATTTGCATTTGAAGTATACAGGGAGAAAGGAGGGAAATTCACAAAACATACATTTTCCGAGACAACAACTTTTATATTTCAAATCCCATAAGGACCCTACTAAATTTATTTACATCCATCACTGTTTCCAGCCTGTGACCCGGGTCAGTTTTTATTAAAGCCGTATATTTTCCACCACCGGCTGGCTAGGCCTGTCGTAGCTTCATATGATTTATAATTTAACTTAAGACTAGGACAGGAACAACATCCAGTCCCCGGCAGTTAATTCATCACTGTGAAAGGGCTAACCCACATTTGGCCAACGACAAATTTCTCGACCATGCCGGAAATTGAAGCCGGGACCCTTAAATCAGTATACAGACACGTTACCGAATGAGCTAAGGCGTCGTACTTGAACCCTACTAAATACTTTTTAGAATCAATTTAAATATGACAAATACCTCTTTTAACCATAGTATAGAGTGCTTTAGAACGGTCTCATGATTGTCCAACAGATGGAAGCACTAGTAGCTCAATTCAAGTTAAAATTAGAATTTCCTCCTTTTCCCCTGTACCCTTTATTTATAAATTATGTATTCAAACAGAGAGATGACGCAGCCATTAAAAAGTTAGCGTATCACCCAAGACCTAATGACCACTAGTGCGGGTAACTCCAAAACCAAGACATCTACAGAGATGAAATTTTAAACGCCGGTAGGTCTACTTATTTTAAGGACTCTGAGGGTGTAAGAGTTTTTTCCTCTCTTTCTCTTTCTTTTGCGAGCCTGATGTCTTAGACCACTTGACCACTATTTCAGGCATAGCCTAACTCATAAACCAAGAAACAATGAAAGTTAAAACTTTACGAAGTCCTACCTATTTACGGAAACCTTAAGAATGAGCCGCTCGAGTGTATTTTTTTTAAACTTTTATTTATATTGTGATATTGACGGTGTCAGTATAACTCACTTGCGGGATGAAGTTATGGAGTTTTTTTTAAGCATATGTACAAAATTAAAACTCATTATGTGAATCTCGGGTTTTAAACAAAATCAACAACTAAAAACATATTTGTTTTTTGGTCATATGCATTTCGAGCTTTACTCCTTAAACAACGTGACCGCATATTTGTAAACGAACGTTGTTAACTTTTGAGAATATTCCGGTGACTAGGTATCAAGCCCATGATGAGCCAGAAACCGAGTCACCGCGGTCCGTGGTTTTAGAAACCCCGACCTAGACCTGAAGTCCGTCTTCCAGGGAAATGCAGAAGGCCTGGTCACGCCGACCAAAACGACAATTAATGTATTCCCCTCAATAGCCCAAGATGTTTCTATTTCTGTGAGAAGTATGTCACCAGTGTAAGGTCAACGCTAGAGTTCGATTTTAATATGAAGAGCCCTTTAGAAATTACAAACATATTATATTTTGCAACCAAAATTAATATCATTTTACTCTTTTATCAGTGGTATTTAATATGTAGTAATATTATCTATCAAAAGTGACACCTGTCGATCACATGATTCACATATAAAAACGTGAAAGTAGATCTAGTAGCGTTTATAGATACCCGCTTCAGTGGCCGCATGGTGTAACGCACTACTCTCGCAGTAGACTAGACTACCGATGATGGGGAGCTCGAGGTTCGAATCTCAGTCAGGTGTACTGAGGGTGTTTTTTCCTAAATAGTTTTACAATCTCCCTCCAAGAAAATGCGGGTAAAATTCCTATACAAATAACCTTCCTAATTCCTAAAAACCATTAGCGCAATTAGTACATAAGCGTATAACCCCGAACGGGCAGTAAGATGGGGTGCTAAAAAAACTTTTTTAGCTGTAAGATAAGGGCCTTCGTATGAAAATTGGACTGTACAGCCACGACCTTAGTCCACTGTGTAGATATTGTCGCCATTGTTAACTTCCATTGTTTCATTTGAGTCGCGCAATACGCTTCAATTGCTCGTCGGTTGCAATTTCAATGCATGCACACACGTTGGCACAATAGATGAAGGAACAAAACATCGCGTAGATAAATTACTAATAAGTAATTTGTTTTCGTTGTGAGCACTAGAAAAGTAAATAAATTACTTCATTAGCAAAATTACTTCCAGTCTGTAACTATAATAGGATTTTAGTGGATACAATTTTTTTTTTATTGAACTCAACATTGATATTATTTTACTATAGTATTAGTAGGTATTATTTCATAATATTACGTATCAAAAGTGACAGCTGCAAATCACATGACTTGACGTACAAAGATTTTAAAATAGTTTTAAGTACATTTTGTAACTTTCAAAATCTGATTGTAGACAAGCTAATCCAAGTCACTTTTTCACGATTGTAATTAGTGAAACAAGAGAGTTCATTTTTTCATCTCACTACCTACCGGGGTTAACCTTATATTAGCATATTTAGCACGAGGAAGGTAACCACATATGTGTAGAGGTAGAGTGGAAAACTATTTAGGAACAGCCTGATTCATTTCGCCTGGTTGGGGCTCAAACTCTGACCAGCCCATTGACGACAAAATAGATCAAACGGAGGTGACACCTTAGCCCACGTGTCCACCTATGCGGATTATTACTATGAGTTTAACTTTCAAGTTAAGATAAGCTAATGATAATATATTGAACTAATAAATGGGTTTCAATAGTTACAAACATTCTATTCCATTTTCCATTCCATTTTCGAAAGATGTCAATTTTTGCCAAAAACATTTTTTCTCCCATCTAGATTAATATAACCACTATACAGGGTGGGGTCGAAACAATTAGACGAGCAGTAACTTGAAAATTAACACTTTAATTGAAAAGTAAATATTCACTAGCTGAATAAAAGCAAACTACATACTACATTTTTTTTTAACCTTTTGAAGATAATGTCACTCAGGCAAACCTCAGCACGTTGTCCATCACTTTCCTCAGCATAGATTATCTAATTGTTTCCCACCCACCCTGTATTACCTGTTGTAGTTTAGAATAGCAGAAGAAGTTTAAAGGGCTTTGCAATGTTTTATAAAATAATGTACTTTAGTGACTTGACAGCACACTAATGAACTAAATTTAATTGAAATCACTGAAAATATATTTTTTCCATTTATTTGAGATATTTAACGTACACTTTCTAAGCCGAGTGATTATATAAGCACAGGACTTATAAACTAACTCAGCTCTAGGAAATACACAACATTCAACCCCCAACCGTTAATTTACCACTGTGAAAGGGGAAATCCTTATTTCACCAATGATAAAGTTTTCATTCCTGCCAGGAATCGAACCCGTTACCCTCATCCTAATAGATAGACACACTGCCGACTGAGCGAATGTGTCGGACTTGATGAATAATAGAACCATTAGAAATGAAGTCGGAAAACCTGAATCAAATCACAGATCTAGTTATTCCAATTAAGTTGAAAATAACATTAACAAACAATAACCCGCTTCAGTGGCCGAATGGTTTAAGACGTCGAGCAAGTGTTGGCCTGCTGATGACAGGGAGCTAGAGGTTCGAATCCCAGTAGGATCTAATGAGGGTGGTTTTCCTTAAATGTGTTCCTAATCTTTCAATACTTACTTACTCTATGACATTAAGCACTCGAAAGTTAATTGCCGCACATACAAAAGTACGCCATCTATGACTATCTTGAGTTAGTTCTATCCAGTCCACCTATTACACCATATCTCTTTCAGGTCCATTCTAATGTTATCCACCCATTTGCGTTTAGGTCTTCCCAATGGTCTCTTACCATAGTTCTAGTTCAATGCTTATGTAGATTAATTATTATTAAAAACACATAGTTATGCAACACGTAATCAGGTCAGTCGGTTACATCGACAGGAAGTTCTAGAAATAAAATCGAAACTAGCTTGATTTTTCATTATGTTTAAGTGTTTAACCCATTTCGATGGTCCCATGTAGATATGAGACGGAAATTTTTAATGTTGAGAATTTTACCAATTTTTTTTTTTTAACTTACAACTATTTTTCCCTATTAAAAAAAAACCCTATTTAAATAAGTTCCACTCAATCAATAACAGTGATTCCAGTTCTTTTCTCACACTCATGCATCGACTACAGCGCTTGGTGGTTGAATGTGTCATTAACGTCGGGTTTTATATTGACCAAATATAATACTTTATTATAAACAAATCCTTTATGAATACATCTCCTTTTCCTGGGATTTAGCGATTTGAAAGTTTTACCTAAACATTTCAATCTCTTAATTTCCATTATTTTTATTTGGATTTAAGTTTCAGTTTATCATTCATTATTAAAATAATTTTAAGTTTGACATAAGTATTTGCTAACACCTCCCTCCCCTCCTACACCTCAACACACTATTTAATGGTTTTTATGTATAAATGTAATAAAGAGGTTCTAGTTACCTCCTCACCCAACCACGAGTCTCACCTAGTTAGTAGGTCGCGAGCCACCACTGCAGAAAAATGTCATCTCTTGTCAAATGGTCTAACTCAATGGTCTCAAATTCAAACCAGCCGAAGGTCCAGATTCACAAACCCAGGGTGTGTTGCGGGCTACAGCCTAGACAAACGTTATTTGCTTCAATATATTCTATACTTTTATTTTTGCAGCACGTCTTACTACCCGTCCATACTCTACACATTTTAATCATGCTAGTAGGTAAGGACGCACTTTGGTGGTCGCATTGTCTAAGGCGCTACTCTCGCAGTAGACTAGACTGCCGATGACCGGGAGATCAAGGCTCGAATCTCAGTTGGGTGATTTTCCCAACATTATTTTACACTCTCCATCCACGTAGCTGCTGGTACACTTTCTATAAATATATCCTTCCTAAAACTTCATAAAACTATAAGCGCAATTAGTATATAGCCTATAATCCGAACAAGTAGTAAGTCGCGGTGTTAAAACGAAAAATAGTAGGTTAGGGATGAGGAAGATTTAATTTAGAGGAAATGTAACAGCATTTGAGTTAAGGGAATGTGATAAATCATATAGGGAAAACCATCCTCTATACACCCAGCTGGAATATGAACCCTTCTCACCCCAACACCGGCAAACTAGACCATAAGAATATGACGTTAAATCCTCGTGCCCACTGCTCTATACTTGCTGTTTGATAATATGTGTTTAAAATCTTTAGTAAATATGTAAAAACATGTGTTCTCCCATATGTTTATGTGGGTTGGCGAAAGACTTGAAGCAGCCTTTATTAAATTCTGCAAATTAAAATTCCCACGGTTAAGTATTTAAAGTGATAAAAACCTAGCAAAGTGTGAAATTGTTCTATGGGATTTTTGTTATTCAAAATGATATACACAGTAATTTTTTTTTTTTTTGTATGTGGTATGACTGCAGGCCTGAGAGAAATATAAAAGTATTGCCGGTCAGATATATATCGCGGGCCGGGAGTTTGCTAGCCCTGGTCTAATATGTCACTTTCACAATAAAATAGATGAGGATTTCCAACTTTCTTTTCACGCAAATAAGGATACATTTTCTCTAAATCATTCCTTCAGTATCCTTTCTTCAATAGTGTCAATATGTATAATTGAAGAGTAGCTAGCAGTGATATTTTAAATTAAATTTTATTTATTAATAATATTAGAATAAGCTATAAAATAAAGTTTGTTTTTCTGTCATGAGCATTATATGAGCATTACCACACGCAGAGGTCTGATTTAAAAAAATGGCCTCTGTACAAGAACATATGCACCTCGGATCCAACATTTTAATTTATTTTTTATTTAACTAAAAACAAACTTCAAGTCACATTCCATGTACATTCATAAAACTAAAAACATTTCTTCCGGGCAAAGCCGGGTATTTCTACAGTTAGTATAACGATATTTACAGCAGCACCTATGAGTGAGAAGGTAGGTTAGAGCTGGAAACTGTGGCAGTGACATCCTTCAAGGTTTCAGAACAGGTGCCCCCCCTCCCCCCCACCACCCATGAAATAAACATCACAGGCCATACTAGATTGTACACGCTATACATTACAACACCTATAAGTGAGAAGGTAGGTTAGAGCTGGAAACTGTGGCAGTGACCTCCCTCAAGGTTTCAGAGATGGAGCCCCGCCCACCACCCATGAAATAAACATCACAGGTCATAGTAGATTGTACACGCTATACATTACAACACCTATGAGTGAGAAGGTAGGTTAGAGCTGTAAGCTGTGGCAGTGACCTCCCTCAAGGTTTCAGGGCCGGAACCCCGCCCACCACCCATGAAATAAACATCACAGGCCATAGTAGATTGTACACGCTATACATTACAACACCTATGAGTGAGAAGGTAGGTTAGAGCTGTAAACTGTGGCATTGACATCCCCCAAGGTCTCAGGGCCGGAACCCCGCCCACCACCCGTGAAATAAACAATACAGGCCATACTAGATTGTACACGCTATAAACTGCAGCACCTATGAGTGAGAAGGTAGGTTAGAGCTGGAAACTGTGGCAGTGACCTCCCTCAAGGTTTCAGAGCTGGAGCCCCGCCCACCGCCCGTGGGAGAAACCCAACCATACAACCAGATACATCGGCATCTTCGTCAGCAGCAGCATCACTTCACATGATTCCTGGGAACTCTTCTCTACCCTAGACTTCTGTGGATACTTTTTATCATTTCTGTTGTTCACAGTTAGCGCTCATGGATTTAAAGTATACTTTCTAATATTATTATTTCGGTATACTACCTTCAAAATATATCAACAAAATAATAACTAAATATAATTACCAAAACTTCAGTGCCGTCTATTAGCGTCTTCACGCTTGAAATACAAGAACTTTAAATGATACATTATTACTGTCATCATCTGGGATCGAACCCACTTCCCTACAACACTCACGGGGGCGGGAATACTTTTTTTTTTGTAATTCCAATTATTACAATATTACATTCTCTATTAATGATAACAATAAACTCGTGGCCTTTACAATTGCATCTTACGTTTGACCAACCATCAAAGTGTGACTTGTATTCTTTACTAGACAAAAGTAATAATGATATGAGTTTCAATTTAAAACTTAATTTTAATACATGGGACTTTTTCTTTAGAAAAGTTATTCAATATATTAATCTCACTATATTCTAAATAAGAGCGCTTTTCAGCCTATGAGTTTAGTTTTCAAACCTTATTTGATTACAATTAATATATGAACGATTTAAAAAAGTGTCAGTGCACATTGGAATACTAAAAATAACGTTGAAATATTGCATGCCGGTCCTTTTTTAATAAAAAGATATTACAGACACTTGATAATAAAAATTGGACTAGAGGCTAGATTTTTTTTACCATTGGTGATGCTGGGACTTCACCTTTCACAGTGATAAATTGACGGCCAGAAGACAGGTTGTGGTGTTTATTTTAGATTCATGCAAGGTGGCTCCAAAGCTTACATTATAAAATTTCTTGGCTTTCCTAGGTGTTCTAAAGAACATTTTTCAATTTTTCCTGACTTTACCTTTACCCGGGTTATCTAGTGAAATATATTTTTCCGTTGTTAATTGTTACTGTTCATAAAACAAATGATAGAAGTTAGAAAACTCCAACATTCATAAGTTATTTTTCTGTATTAAATATTTTAGGTATTATATGTGGCATAAAAAACAACCATCCTACAACCATATAATGTTGGAACGCCAATCATTCTAGGTGAAAAAGCCAATCTCTCTCACTTTTATTTTAGTGTTGAGGTGGTATAATAATGTTTATTTTCATCAGGTATTAGATTAGAAATTAGGAAAAGAGTACAATCTAGAAACGCGTGATATTACTCGGTCAGTAAGTTGTTGATATTTCGCCTACTGTCGAGGAATGTAAAACTAAGAATATACTAAACAATTTTACCGGTTGTTCTATATGTGTGAAACGTGGTCTCTTAACTTACACGACGAACAAATATTTAGGGTGTTGGAAAACAAGGTGCTTAATAAAATATTTGGTCCAAAGAGGGATAAGGTTACTGGGGAGTGGAGGACTCTACATAATGATTAGTTACATACCCTGTACTCATCACAAGGCATTGTTAGGATAATCAAGTCTCGTAGATTAATTACGGTGGTCAGGACATGCAGCGCTAATGGAATAATCTAAAGCCATGTTCAGGGTACTGATTGGCAAATCCAATGAGAAGACCTCGACGCAGATGGGTGGATAACATTAGAATGGACCTGAAAGAGATAGGATGTGATGGGGGCGACAGGATATAAGTAGCTCAAAATAGGGATAAGTGACGTACCTTAGTAAGTGCGAGGGTGAGCTTTCGAGTTCCTAGTGCCATTAGGGTAAGTAGGTAAAGTACTTAAATTCCGTGACATTTCCATGTCTGCCCTGTCTGTAGCCCACAGTGTTATGTTAGCCTGCAAGTCGTGTGTGGATATAATATACTTTACTCAGCACAGCATCTCACTACCCGTTCGGTGTATACGCTTAAGTACTAATTACGCTGATGGGTTAGGAATTGGGAAGGTTGAATATAGATGAAGTGAGCCCGTATTTGCGTGGAGGGAGAGTGAAAGACCATTTAGGAAACCCTCCCCCAGTTCACCCGCGAAAGATTCGTACCTCGATCTCCCCGTCCTCAGCAGTCTAGCTCAACACGAAACCAGCGCTTAAGCTAACTACGCCACCGAGGCGGGACGGATATAATAGGTTGGTTCAGTAGTAAGTGCGCATTCTAAAAAACGGTGATGAGTAATTTGTGCACCCTTGACAGCTGCGGCAGGTGAACCGAGCCACGCTCCTTGTGACCTTGTTAAGATTATCGCGATGTTAGGTAGGATTCATAAAAAGAAAAGTTTTTACTAGTACAGCCAGGGCCGCAAAAACAAGCCTGCATTTTTCTGTGCCATCGTAAGAATTGTCCCTTTGTGTCGAAAGGGATTGCAAACATGGCAACGCTAATGCCGTCCACTAAAATAACGGCATGTTGAAATATAAAAAATAAATAAACTACAGATTTCTGAAACTTATAACGAAAAGAAGACTACGCACAGGAAATTATAAAGCGAATGTGCTAAATATGTGTGCATTGTTGAGCATTTTCTTAGTATGTTTATTCATAACTAAGTCCAACTTATGTTAACGTCAGAACTCAATTTTAAAGTTACTTTTACATTCACGTTTGTTTACAAAGAGAAGAGGTCATCACACTTTAATATTAATAGTAGTTTTTTTAATTACAAATATATATATAAAATTTGGAAATGGAAGAGGCAGAAGTTAGTAGGAAATGGCATAATCTTCGATGCCAAATGAACTGGGAAATAAGGAAAATGAAGAGAAAAAAAGTGGTGATAAAGCAGATGACTTAGTGTGTAAAAGTAATTGGGAGTTCTCTGAGAGTTTACATTTCATGGTTGGAAATCATGAATGAAGTCCATTGTACCTAATTACTCTAGCCCGAGAGTCTAGTGTACATATCAGATAGATAAGTCTTATCTAGATTACACGCTGTCTAGTTAGATTTTAATCTACAGTGTACTCGTACCTTTACAGTCGCAACGTAGGTACATAAATACATATTTTCTGAATATGGACATTTTAAAGGCGGTTAGAATGGTAAATATAATAATAATAATAATAATAATAATAATGTTAGATCCACTTCATTGGCCGCGTGGTCAAACGCGCTACTCTTTAAGTAGGTTAGACTGCCGATGGTGGTGAGATCGAGGTTCAAATCTCGGTAGGTTGTACTGAGGATGGTTTTCCCAATATGGTTTACACTCTCCACGCAAATGAGGGTATACATCGTATAAATATAACCTCTCTAGTCCCAAAAGCCATTAGAGGAATCTGTATCTCCGTACAGCCAAAATATTCTACTAGTAAAACAAATAAAGAACATAGACTGAAGTAATTATTTTATGTAAACGGAGTCTCCCTAAAAATTTCACAGCACCAGTCCCTCTAGATTCTGTGGGTGGCCCTAATTCACAAGACACAGAAAAATGAGCTGAAGCAGAATTAAAATAATTTTACATACACTAGTAGGCTCAACAAAATGCATTCGAATACATTCATTAAGTTCAAAGAAAAGACTGTAACGGGCAAATGCAGATATATTTTCCTGAAAGACTGAAGAGTCACACCTTAGGAAAAAACACCCCACCTTCAGCGCACCCGGAAAGTATTTTAAGCCCAGCCTGTTGCCGCCTAAGATCAAGAATCGAGCGATGACCCCTAGGCCAACACACAGGGTTATAACTACTACTAACTATAGTAATGATTAGAACCAGAATTTTGATAATGTCATCTTATTATTAGTTCATCATCAACACTCTTCATAAGTACATAAACTTTGTTCATGATCCCCTGTTTGTAGAAATATACATATTAGGGCATTTTTTTAGTCATTTTGAAATTTTAAGGTATTTTTTTTGGTTTTAACCCTTTTAGAGCAATTTAATGGGATTAAAAAAAAGGATTTTTGAGTCATTTTAAGGTATTCATGTTGAAGGCTTTTCATTGCCTATATATTTCTTAGTTTCCATTTGGTAAAGTGCGTGTTAGATTTAGTCGTGCATTTATTACGACTCTTTGTTCATATTTTTTGGTGTTTTTTTAAAAATTCAAGTCGTTTTTAGAATTCGAATAGGTCATTTTTTGATCATTTTTAAGTAATCAAAATCCTTGTCCTGGCAATGATTTAAAATTATTATTAACACCACGTCTTACCACCCGTTTAGATTATACGCCCTTACGCTAATGTGTAATGGTAGGGTGATTGTGAGATGAAATGGAGGAACTATAGTTTAACGTGGGATCCGAACCACGGTAGAGGCCTGGAATACCTCACATTCACAAGCTGTAATTAAAATTATGTAAAAAAGTACGCAATGTCTGAAGAAAATATAATCCTTTTTTTCTTCTTAAAAACAAAGCGGCTAGTAACCAGAAATAGGATTTTGTTCTTCGCGTGTTTTGGTATCTCCCATCCTTCATACAATTTTTTATCCCAACAAAATGACTGATCAGAGGACACTCATAAATTCTATGAACAGTTTCTCTATAACTAGCTTTTAAATTAGTTATTAAAATATTTTACGTCACGTTGACTTAGTCGGTTGTGCATGTACAATTTGATTTGAGAGTACCGTGTTCTATTATTTTAAAATTGAGGTTGTTTCCACTCACAAAGAACAAACAAACGGTTTGAGGTTAACCTATTGTGTGTGTCTAAGATTGCCAATAAAGTGTTTCGAAAATGTAAGCAATTTTAACGCAATGGTTTATTTATATAAAACAAGAAAGAGATGCGTTTAGTTTGACCTAATGACAATGCCACAATTTCTCAAGGTCAATATGGGCTTTATCTTTTTCCGATAGTCGCAAGAAGACCTTAACATAGTTTCAAGCTGTTGATAAGTTTAGTAAGTTGCCGTTCAAGACGTCCGCAATCAAAGGCCGGTCGGAAAAATAGTGTAAAGTGTTATAGCATTAATCGGTAAACGTTGGGCGTCGATTAAAACGTTACGGGTCGGCGCTGGGCGCCGATTGAAGTGATACCGTTTAATCAGCTGATAATTGCCCCGTGATCGAGCACTAATTAAAGCGGTAGGGTATTTTGATGATATAATTGGTATTTATAGCCCCGTGATCGAGCGATAATTATTATGATACGGAATTATTATCAGATATGTTAATTTAATAAATAAATAAGACCTTTAATGTTGCACACGATTTATTAAAGTTATTTTACCTTCGGCATTGAAGATATAAGTTTATATGATACAGCTTGGTTGAACTACAGATTTCTTCTGTGTAACATTTTATGTGTACTCTATGGATTTCAGTTAGTGGCACTATTTTATTACAACGTTCTGTAGATTTATGCGACCAGCACTGTGTGTATTCATATTTAAAGAAAATGCATTTCATACATGACTTTTTTAATACATGAGAGGGGTCCAAATAAGTATCATTACAAGGGATGAAGTATTTTTTTACAAACCAAAGGAGGGAGCTACCTCGGAGTATATATAAATTCCCAGGATAACAAATCATTATATATACATATATTTTAATCTATATACGGCATTTAAAAGAAACTCCATGGCGTCAGGCCGCAAGCGACCCATACTAACAGTGCGGCCACCGTATGTTGGCGAAGATAGTGCTAGCCTTTGCGGGAAGTGGGTGTAATGCGGTCAGCACAACGAACCCTTAAGCCGTTAATCTCAGTTTTCTAGACCGGAGCCGCTATTTATTTATTCAAGTAGCTCCTCATTTGTCCTCATGAAAGATTCAGGGATGGAACCCAGGCCCTGTGTATCTGTAGTCAGGGACTCTGACCACTAGACCAGAGAGGCGGTCATACGGCATTTATGTTTAGTCAAAATCAAACAGTTGAATATAGCTTACACCATTATTGAAATTACCTATACCTTCAAGTAAGCCACAATCTGGAATCTCACCATACACAATGTCATTACATACTCACACAAATACAATGTAGCTTGCACCATCAGTATACTAGTCTCAACACGGCTATTCTCAGTCCGTCAAATTGGGCCCAGTCCAGAATTGAACCTAACAATAGCTCACTAAATACTCCAACATAGCTTGCACCACCATTACACCTTTACCTAACACTATATCACTAAATACGCCAACATAACTTGTACGACCTCTACATCTTGACATAACACATTATCAACATAACTAGAGCCACAATAATATCTGTCTTAACACATCTGCTCTTTATAAATTAATAATAATAATATTTAGCACCGCGCCTTACTACCCGTTCGGGTTATACGCTTTAAGTACTAATTACTCTAATGGATTAGGAATTGGGAAGGTTGAATTAGAGGAAGTGAACCCGCATTTGCGTGGAAAGAGAGTGGAAAACCATTTAGGAACCCCCGCCTCCCCCCAGTTCACCCGACCGAGATTCGAACCTCGATCTCCCCATTCTCAGCAGTAGAGCTCAACACGACAAGCGCGTTAGCCAACTACGCCACCGAGGCGGGTCTTTATAAATTACTTCAAATAGAACTTAACCCAGAATCTCACAAAACACTAGGTCACTAAATACTCCCACGTGTTCAATACAACTTGCACCCGCAGTACATCGGTCTCAACACAGCTGCTCTCAGTATAATGACCTTCAAATGGGACCCAGCTCGGAATCTCACCGAAACCAAACCTTGAGTGTCTCCTCACGTCTACATAACCTCACTATTCAACTTCCTCTGGTTTCCCTTTACAATGTCTTGGATGCTTTTGTGTTCTTCCAACACCACCTTCATACGCCATCTGCTAGCACTCCTTTCCCCCCCCCGTGCAGTATGCGGGTTACTTGTACACATGCCGTCCCCGTGGCCGAGTGCTACCACAGGTAGAGAAAAATGTGGGATGGAAAAGCTTCAATTTTGGAAAAATTTCCTGCTATTTAAATGGAATACAATCGAGCTAACACAAGTTTTAATTTATCTTAAGGACATTAATACCAGAAAAATTATCAAATGAGTTACAATGAAGCAAAAACAACGACTCCAGCTCTCTGCTCAAACTCATGTATCGACTACAGCGCTTGGTGGTTGAATCTGTCACTAAAGTTGGGTCTGCTGTAGACCAGGCATGTTAATATTTCAATATTATAATCAAAGCCTTAACCATGGTGTCTACTCAACTTGACCAATGAAATTCCTGACACCCGCCTCGGTGGCGTAGTTGGCTAACGCGCTTGTCGTGTTGAGCTCGACCGCTGAGGATGTGGAGATCAAGGTTCGAATCTCGGTTGGGTGAACTGGGGGGGGGGGGG
>CABEEJ010000375.1:128926-158209 GCA_901482245.1 Timema douglasi | reverse complement strand
GGATTTGGTGCAAAAAGTGGCTTAAATATATAAAAGTGTAACTTACACTACTTTCACAAAGTAATATACACAATCAAAGTAGTAAATATTGGCACAGTTGATTACAATTAAACAATGAGTTTTAGATCACTGGATTATGGACCAAGCTATAATTTGTAGGATCGTAAAATAACAAGAGAAAAAAACAACGCAATGCACTTGAAAAAAAGTGTCAAAACTAGCTTTGGTGAGCAAGTCTCGCCTGGTTTTGTGGTGACGAGGAGATTCGGGATTCAAATCCCAGTCGAGAGCACTAAAGTGGTTTCTCCTAAAGGGTGTCCCACTCCCCCTACTCACAAATGTTGGTACATTTCCTCCAAAATTCAATCATACTTATCCCTATCCCATTAGTACGAATATGCGGCTAACCTGGACGAAAAGTAAGGGTTAGAAATATTATAGTTTATAGCCCAAAATAATGTTATTTCATTCCTTTGGCTGAGTTTTGAGAACAATGCTTCAATCAAAGCCAAAAAGTCATTGTTATTCCGCCATAGCTGAGTGAGAAACAACATCAATTACAACGCTGTGGAACAATGCTTCCTTCCATCTAAGACAACGATTGAAATAATTTTGTACCCTCTTTGTGTTATGGTTTGCTCAACAATGAGACATGGTTTTTGGTGGGTTTTTTTAGCACCGCGTTTTACTGCTCGTTCGGGCTATACGCTAACGATTTTAGGGACTAGGAGGGTTATATTTATAAGAAGTATACTCGAATTTGCGTGGAGAGTCTAAAAACCATTTAAGAAAAACCACCCTTAGTACACCCGACCGAGATTAAAACCTTGATCTCCCCATAATCGGTAGTCTAGTCTACTGCGAGAGTAACGAGTTAGACAATGCGGCCACCGAAGCGGGGGTGTTTTGGTGTTATCAAGCTAGTGTGTAAGTCGTGAGATGATACGAGACTAAGTTAAAAAAAAGTACTTTAAATACCTAGAATACGCGATAGAAACATGGAGAATATGAGGTTTGAAATAAAATAAATAAAAAGGTTTGCCATTACGTTACCAGCTGACAAACAGAACCCACGTTATAAACATCCTCTGTACGTTTAGTAAATCTGGATCTTGCATAAACCATGGTTTTACTAAACACTGTACATTTATAGCAAGAACAGAGTAAAACGAACAGTATCCGCATAGACAAAGTATCCTTTCTCTATGGCGACTGACAGTTTCAACAGTCCCTAAATGAATCCCACTTCGGTGGACGCAGGGTCTAGGGCGCTACTATCACAATAGACTAAGACTGCCGATGACGGGGAGATAGAGTTTCGACCCCGGTCGGGTGTATTGAGAGTGGTTTTTCCTCAAATGTTTCCCACTCTCTCTATGCACACAAACGCGGGTACACTTTCTCTAAATTCAACCTTCACCAGCCTAACATATATGCGTAATTAGTTCATATAGGCGTATAATCCAAATGGGTAGTAAGATGAGGTGTTAAAAGAAATTGAGAAAAAGATTTGGCCTTTGGGAAGAAAGCCGGTGGACCAACCTGGTCCAAGGCGCGCAAATTACATTTGGTTAACGTTCCCTCCAATGCGGATATCAAAGATATTAGCGTGCACGTTTTGAACCAACTGAATACATCAACAAAGGAATTTTTCTTAATGGTATGTTTAAAACAAGGGTTACTAACGACTTAATCCAATAGATGAGGGTAGTTTGGAGAAAAATAATCTCTCGTATTATCTATCAGAAATAATAATAAAATTTCTTACTATTCTATAGCATTAGGAACTCGAAAGTTCATTGCCGCAATTACAAAAGTACACCACCACCTAACCCTATCCTAAGCTAGCTCTAGCCAGTCCACCTCATTAGTAGTCTTAAATTTAGCAGTGTCGGAATGCAAAGCCGTATCCACCCAAAAATTGAAAGCGGGAGAGGGGGGCGAAGAATTCGGAGCCCCCAACCGCCTTAGGCGACAAAAGTTCATAAACATAAAAATGTCTTTATAAGCTATTTAGAACATTTTTTAAAGGTTACTGAGGCAGTAACCTACAGCACTTCCTCTAAAATTCCAATAATTCGCATAAAACACAATAAATGTCATCAAAGTTTATAGTATGAACAAAAGTTTTAACGTAATATTGATATAAAATAAATTAGTTAACTTAGAATTGCATAGTATATAACTTTACTACACAATTTAATATATATACATACACTAGATTCTGAATTAAGGGTACTGGGTTCGATTTCCAACATGTTATAACATTTTATAATTGACTAGATCCTTCCTCNGTATATGTACTAGACCCCCCTCCCCCCCCCCGCATTATTATTTTCAACACACATATTGAAGAATCATCATAGAGACTACCATAAAATATGAGTGACTATCGACATTTTAATGAGGAATAAATTAAATTTTCAAAATAAAATATAAAATATAGCCTATGTTACTCGATGCTAATGTAGCTTTATATTGGTGAAAGAATTTTTAAAATCGATCCAATAGTTTTTGAGTTTATCCATTACAAACAAAAAAAACAAAAAATCAAATCTTTCCTCTTTATAATATTAGTGTAGATTTACACGAAAAGCAGTGCCGGAACGGCGTTGCCCCACGTTCCCACTCCACTACACCCCTGACCTTATCTCTTACAGGTCCATTCTAATGTTATCCTCACATCTGCGTCTAGGTCTTCCTAATGATCTCTCTCTATCCGTTGATTTTGCCAATCAGTGCCTTGAACAAGGATCTAGATCTTCTGCATGTTCTACCCACCATACTCTATGAGACTTGATTATCGTAACAATGTATTGTGGGGAGTACAGATTATGTTACTCATCATTATATAATCTCCTCCACTCTTCAGTAACCTCATCCCTTTAAGAACCAAATATATTCCAAAGAGCCTTGTTTTTGAACACTTTGAATGTTTTTTCTTCATGTGAGAGACTACGTTTCCCAACCTTGTAGAAAAACCGGTAAATTGTTTTTATATTCTAAGCTTATCTTTTAGGAGATAAAGAAAAACACGTGATAAATAACATGTGGAAAACCACTTCCAGTTCACCTGTTCGAGATTCGAAACTCAATATCCCAATCATACGCAATCCAATCTATTGAGAGCTTAACTCCTTAGACCGAGTGACCACCAGTCAAGACATCACACGACTTACAAACTAGCCTATTTCTAGAACAAACACACATCCATATGATCGTCCGTTAATCGATCACTGTGAAAGAGGAACCTCTGATATAATCATAAATTATATGTTTGTAGGTCGTATCCGGGACCCTGAACTAAGTGTGCAGACGCGACAACGTGACACCGACTGAGCTAAGGTGTAGGACGATTCACAAACTTTAAAAGTAACGACCTTGACTGACAGTTGGGAAACACAACGGTTTAAATCGTAGTTAACAATACATTGGAATAACTTATCAGACAGTCCAATAAGTCACTAGATAATAGTTGTATGTTTTCATTGATTTACTTACAACATACAAACAGCTGTCTAGCCTGATAGAGAATATCAATTTTGAAAGTTTTTAGATGAATGACCTTTTGCTACTCTGATTAACATTTTCGTTTATAAACCCTGTCTCAGTGGTCGCAATGTCTAAGGTGTCACGCTCAAAAAAAGACTACACTGCCGATGACAGGAAGCTCAGGGTTCCAATCCCGGTCGGATGTACCCAAGTTTTTTCTTAAATGGTCCTACACTCTCCCCCCACGAAAATGTGGGTACACTTCCTCTAAACTCAACCTTTATTATCCTTAATTCACTAGTGTAATTAGTAGAATGCGTACAACCTAAACAGTTAGCAATACGCAGTGTTAAAAAAAATTAAACCCATGAAAGATTACCACTTAAGTGATGTAAGAGTAATACTACCCGTCCAAGGTATGCACATGTTTACACTAATATGGCTAGGATAAATATGGTAAACTTTTGGGGAAATGTGATTATGTGTGGAAGAAGTGTGGAAAAACCATCTCAGAACACCCGACCGGAATTCTAACCCGACATCTTCAATATAGATAAAACAAACTTGATAAGTTCTTAGCACCCTTAAATGGCAATATTTATATTCCGTGTTTTGTGTATCTAAACTTGGAACCGTGTTGTGTTTAGTTAAAAATTAAATAGACGGTGTTTATTTTAGCAAAAAATGAAACCTTATTTTGATTAGATGATCAAAGAACCGCGTTTTTTTTCAGATGAAAATATAACTTTTTTTTTAGCTGAACATGAAACCATACGTATTTGTCTAGTTGAAAATGAAAGCGTGTTTTTTTTAAGCTGAACATGGAACCGTGTTTTGTTTACTTGAAAATGGAACCAAGTGTTTTTTTTTGCTGAAAATGGAACCATGATTTCTTAGCTGAACATGGAACCGTGTTTTGCCTAGTTGAAAATGGAACCACGTTGATTACTGTTGAGAGACTTGGATATTGTTACAGTGCGAAAACCCATCGCCACGGGTAGAACGGTAAATGAGCAGAATGGAGGAACAACGGGACTTGTCCTGAAAAAAGAGAGAAAACTAAACAAGGTCATCGACAAAACATGCTAGCATAGTTGACAGCGACTCTGAATATCCCGGTTCAATCCATCAGTAGGCACAAAAAGGGTGGGTTTTTTTTAAAATCCTCGTTTCAGGTTAGCAACTTATTTAGAATCCACCCTACTCATCGTGTTCCCTTAAAATAGAACGTTTACGACCCTCAGCTATATCCCAGTTTTATTTTGAATGACAGCTAGAAAAAACAAGGTGTCCAGGTAAACAATATTTTAAAATTACTTTACATTTTCAAGTTTCCCAGAGACAACTTGTTTTTACAGCCACTAAATATAGATATTAAGTAAATTACAAACATTATTTTATCAGTACAGCAACTTAATGTTAGACACTCATATAATATAAAATTGTATCAATCTATGAAGGGGTTAAAAGGTTTTCAGCCAGAAGTGATGGGCTATTGGGTAGTGGGATCTAAGTTAGATTTCAGTGAGATCCTATTGGGACATTAAAAGATCGCCTTACATCAGCAGAGTTTAAAATAATTGTTGTTAAACACTATTTTTTTGTATTAGTTTCTTCTTCCTATAACGTAATCGAATCCTTGCGCACGTCCGTGACCATGATTTAAACTTTGGCTAAAGACGTGCAGTAAAGGTGTAGAAAGACGACCCAAGAATAATTAATATTGAATTTGAGAAGTGAGATGAGTTTGTTCACGAGGGACAAATATGTTAATAGAAATTCGCGGTGTGTTTTAAATGTAACCAACAAAAAGTAATTTTGACTATTGTAAATAAAATTGGCATTTTTTTAAAAAGGAATATGTGAAAATTTAAGAAGTTTGATCAAGCTCCCAGATATTTTCCTTTTTTCTAGGTCACTGGACAACCTGAAAAAGTTACCGTTTCTAGTTTCACGTATTCATAAGTCAAGTCAAGTGATCTGCAGCTGCCTATAAAACCTATAAAATAACACTAATAATATAGTAAACTGTTATAAACGCCGACCACAAAAAATATGTTTGTATTTTTTTAAAGGTGCTTTAAATAAATGTCAATCCGTAATAAAATCAAGGCACCAGAGTAAAAAAAATACATACAAGAATAAATATGTAACCAAACCTATAATGAATCATCGTAGGCAAGTGGTATGGGGAGCTGACTATCACCTGTAAAGCTGAGCCTAACAAGTCCGCGTGCCCACCGAGGCGGACCCTAACGAAATGGTAGAGCAAACACCCAGATAGAAATAAGAAATGGTTTGTAATAATAAAACTCTCTCCAAAAACTAGGATACCAAACAGGATGATTACTATAATATTAGCAACACTGGTTCTCCAAATTGCGTGGGAAATACACACATAGAAAGTGACAATATATTTTAACATGAATACTCTGCAGTTGCAGCCCATTTTAGATAGAAATGAACTTTTTCAACAGTTTTGAAAGGTACTTAAGGTGGGAGTCTAGGGGATGCAAGAAAGGATGTCAGTGTTTTTATTGCAGTTTTTATATTAAAACTGTTGTTGTTAGAAATAAATCAAATATTTATTTAGTAGAAACAGAGTTTAATTTTATTCATATGGTGATCTCAACAGTTCTTGAATATCTGTCAAGGTTATCCTGAAATTTAATGAAAACTTTTTATATTAATTTAAAAAGTTTAGTTATTAAGTGCTGCCCAAAGCTTTTTTGGTCCGACTAATTTTTTTTTATTTTTTTCTCTTGAGAATTACAAGTTTTAAATTAAATGTTATTTCTAGAACGTCCTTATTTATAACAATTTAGAAGCATCGTATGACTATATTTCCTAAAAAATATTTCAATTTTTGTGTTCTAAAGATTTGTAATATTGATTTGTTACGAAAAATAATTGATATAATCCCTGCGGTCACGCGAACAGAATCGAAAGAAGAACAAAAACCACGTGCCGATATCAGAACTACTGAACCTCAATATCTTAAAATTACTAAGACTCCTTAATCAATTCCTACATGAGCTACCAAAATGTATGCAATTAATTATTTTAAATAAATTTGACGTAACCATATCAAACTAACTAAAAATCCTCATAGTAAACTAATAGTAATTAATATAATATAATTATAAACAAACCAGAATTAATTATCAAAATAAATACCCGAGGCAACCTTAACCTCCTAGTTTCAATAAATCCTAATCTAAAATTATTTAAAAAAAGGCTCGCTAGCCCTGGTATAGATATACATTATTAGGATAAAGTGTACACTATGCATCACTATCGATTCCAATCAAACAATAGGAATAGAGAAATAAAAGGGGACCTTGAATAAAAGGGAAACACACTCTAGCGAACTGTATTGAAACAACATGAACCAGCCAGTTTTGCTCAGTTGGCATAGGATCTGCCTTCTAGAGCAAGGCATTAAGGTTCGAGTCCTGGTGCTGTCTAGAAATATTGTTTTTAGTCCGTATCGTATTTTTAAAACTGACAACGTACATTGGTTTTACTATTGTTTATTCAGACAAAGACGTAGGTAGACTCATATTGGTTGGTTTTATTATTATTCAGACAAAGACGTAGGTAGACTCATATTGTCTGGTTTGTCGATAAAAAAAGGTCAGGACGATAATTACATATTTTTTTTCCCCTTCTCGTAAATAAAGATTCATTTCTTCTGAATTTTCCATTACGTATTAGTGTAAATGTAAGGATATCATGGATGGGTAGTGACTCATTTATGAAAAAAAAACCAGCTTTAGTTCACTAGGGCGGGTGTTTAAACCCCAACTTCCCCGTCACCAGTAAATTAAGACTATATGAGCTTGACATTTAGTCTGCATGGCCACCGGCGTGGGTTTTGAATAGTAAACGTTTTATATTTTATTTTAAATTAAAATATAATTTAAAGTAATATTGAAAATGATTCCCTAAATTAGTTCAGTGTAAGTTGTAGCCCGAAAGGAGATTAAGTAGTGAAGAGAATTAAAAAAACAATAACATGTTTTTGAGAGTTTGATCGAGTTTATAGCTTCAATGTCGCGACTAATTAACATAATTATTTAATTGAGTCGTATTCTTAACAATGACCTTCGCAAAGTGATATATTTACATTTTTTGAGAACTGCGTAGTTAAAAAAACCCACAGTAAATCAAACTCCAGATCTATAAGGCACGTGACCAAGGAGATAAACTATAATACATAGTCTACTCACGAATTTGTGAGTTTTTTTTACACAGTTGTAAGTTACTACGTCACATCAGGTTATGTAACTTATGATAGATAGTTACATGCACAGTACTTACGCCTTCCTTTCCAATTTCGAATGGGGATGTACTAACACAACCATGGTAAGGACCTTCATCATATAGCTTTAATAAAGTTACCAGACCTACTTTCATGTATTCATACGCCGAATCATGTGGTTTATGACAGATTGTTACCGGTATAAATACCTACTCCTTCCTAAGCGACCTTCTAAATAGACTATAGGTGGCCGTTGGAAGAAACTTTCTTATCTGGATTTAATTATTTTTTTACTTGATTTACTCTAAACTTTAATGTATTCATGTGGCTTTTGACAGGTAGTTACCGGTAGCTATAATCAAACGTACCATTTTATAGCTTACAATGTTTCCCGCAACTTGTGCGGCCATGACTACGAGAATAATAATTCGACGAGGACGGATGCAGTACGAATAAGACAGCCTCTACGCACAAACCCGCATACAAAGAGGTTTTACGAAGGCCCGAGCGATAACAACCGAATTCGAAGAGCGAAAGAGAGAGGGCGCTACGATATCGCAGCCTATTAACCAGAATATTAGATACACGATCTCGAACCAAAATAACGTACCGAAGTGAGTTTTTTTTGCATCATGTCTTACTACCCATCCGGACGCTAATTGTTTTAGGAATTTGGAAGTTTATATTTAGAGGAAGTGTACCGGCATTCACGTGAAAGGAGAGTGTAAAACAATGTTAGAAAAACCACCCTCAGTACATCCGACCGAGATTCGAAACTCGATCGCCCCGTCATCGGTGAGTAGAGCGTTAGACCATGCAGCCCCCGAAAGAGGTTGACGTTTTTTGCAACATTAATTTGACAACAGCGAAATTGGAATTAGTATATTAGATTTTTTATATTTATAAATAATCATTTTTCCATTTTTTTGTAATTTTAAAAAAATTTGGTCAGACGAGTTTTACTGGTGTCAACTATATTGTTTTACAAAAGTAGAAAACAACACTGCGGAGTGACGGCAGGTTAGAGTTAAGCCCTTTTCGTAATAGGAATTAGGAAGAGATGTCCTTAAGGTCTTTTCCCCAGTCAGAAATCTAGCATATAAGTAGGATTTTGGTAGGAGAAAGCACCTTCCAGACGTTCTATTCCTACTGTAGACAAAGTATATGTTAGCTAACTAAGTTAGAGGTTATACGTGGGGTAAGACGGGCTCTTGTGACACTTGACCCGAGGCAAATTTTGCCCAAAAAGATTTCCGTCAGCGACTCAGGACAACAGGACTCAACTACAAAGATATGTGGTCAATATGTGGGTGTGACCAGTAATTGTTATTGCTTTATCGATTATAGGCGTCACTAGCTATTAATATCATATTTAGCACCACGTCTTACTAGCCGTTAGGGCTATACGCTTTAAGTACTAATTACTATAATGGATTAGGAATTGGAAAGGTTGAATTAGAGGAAGTGAACCCGCATTTGCGTGGAGGGAGAGTGGAAAACCATTTAGGGAAAACCACCCTCAGTTCACCCGACCGAGATTCGAACCTCGATCTCCCCGTCCTCAGCAGTCGAGCTCAACACGACAAGCGCGTCAGCCAACTACTCCACCGAGGAGCTATTAATTATTAGGGGGAGGGGAGGTGGCATAATGCACCCACTTTAACTTTAAACTAAAAAATAAACATAATTTCTTACCATAAGAATAATATAGATACCTAATATAACAGAATTCATTCTACAAGTTATATAAAGAAAAGTTACCTTGATCATTTATATATTGTTCCAAACGTGGATTTTCAATTTATTTAATAAAGCCATCTATTGTTCCTAGAGGAATCGAATAGCGAGTAGAAAATTGTTTTGAGATTATTAGTGCAGAAAACAGTTTTAAGATTATTAGACTTGTAAGGTAGGTAGGTACTGAGTTGCGTCCTGCGACCACCAAATCTACCAGAGGCAGGAGTAGGCCCTGCCGAGTTTCATCCAGCCGCGTTTCACCTATATAATTATATATTAATATAAATATATACATATATATGCCATATTCTGTCTTCCTCTATTCCTCTTGCACAATTTGTTGTATATGCCTTCCCTCCCCAACTCGTTCTTGATCTTCCTCGCTTTCTATCATCTACCTAACTCTATTTTAATAGATCCATAAACTTAGTCAGCTGTTCACAATAATAATATAACAAACATTCCATCTTTATTTCAATTTTGCCTAGGTCAAGTTATGCTATGTTAGGCTAGGTAAGGTCAAGTTGTTTTATGTCACATTTGATTGTAGATTGTATCATTCTGAACATACTTTAGTCCATCCATCCATCCAAAAGCATTTTATTTCTTAGCCTTTATTCCTTCGAACGCAAATCAGGTGGCAGCAAAATACGTGCCCCCTCTTTGGGACGCAACTCAATACATCCCACTGCTTATTTTACGGCACTGGTACAAATTGATCAGATTATTGGGGGAAGGCATTCCCCCAGTTCCCTCTTATAACGACGCACGTTCATTTGGTAACTTTCCTGTTCTTAACATCGTTAGAATAAATGAAATTGAAGTGTATAACTTTTAATTTTGTGATACATCGATTGCACTCCTGTCATTTAAATAATCTGGAAAAAAATATCTGAAAATTTACAAAAATATATATATTTTTCTATTTTACATCTTTAGTGCTGTGCTAAGCTCAGCAATATTCTACCTTTGACTATACGCGCCGTGACCTTGAATGCGGCGGCACGAGGCACAGGCCACGGGTTCCTCTTCCCAGACAGATGTTTCAAGCAAGCAGCACGGACCCCACAACCCCCGTCCGCTTTCCCTCAATCAACTACCTGCAGCCGTGGCCACGATAGAGAACGTTGGGTTTCAGAACCTAACTTACCCGCCTGTGAAAGTAGGCGAGATAAGAGTGAATCGGGGTTCATTATAAGCAGTGGCGGACGAACCAAGGGTTGGGAAGGGGGGGTGGGGGCATTCCTTACCCTGAAATAAATGGCCTCCATCTCTTTTGAAATAAATGTGCCACCTTTAGAATTTGTTTCTTTCCTTTAATGATTTTCTCGGAAATGTAGCCAAAAGTAGATTCTAGATTAAAAAAGAGAATATATTTTGAAAGCTATATTGATGGCGGTTTTCTTTAAGGCTACCTTTTTTTTTACTCTACTCTTGTTCTCTTCCAGTTAGCCATTTTTAATGCTTTTAAGAATATATTTATCCCCCTCCCCTGTTATTTGTGAAGGAAAATATTGTTACCTGTGTATTTAAACATCTAACTTCGATAACTTGTACATTTCTAAGAGGGTTTTATTCTAAATTGTTTACTTACACTTCTTGTGTACTTTATTAATTGTAACCCGCTTCAGTGCCCGCATGGTCTAAGTTGCTACTCTCGCAATAGACTAGACTGTCGAGGACGGAGAAATCGAGGTTCTATCCCGGTCTGGTGTATTGAAGGTGGTTTTCCCTCAATTGTTTCCCACTCTTTCTACAAACAAATGTGAGTATGCATCCTCTAAATCCAACCTTCCTAATTCCTAGCACATTATAGTAATTAGTACATAGGCACATACGAATGTGTAATAATATGCGGTGCTAAAAAAATATAATAATAATGTAGGTTGCGTTTAGCTCAAGCTGGCAGTATGACACGTAGCGCGCACGCACGCACACACACAAATTAAGAATGTTGTGTTTTGGTTGTGTGGGAGAGGACGTTTCGAACCCTAGCAGTAATTACAAATGAATTCTAAATAGCTTTTAGAGGCAGCCGATCTTAAAAAAAAAATAAGAAGTTCCAAATAACTTGAAGAGGTATTTAATTTTAAAACAGCAGCTATATGTGAGAGAAGGACGCATCAAGCCTCATTACTACCAAACAAACTCCGAAGCCATCCAATTTTTAAATATTTCCGGGGCTCCCTCTTGCCTTGTGGGAGGGGTTCCTTACCCCCAAATCTCTCTTTTTTTGTCAGCTTTTATTCGCTAAATGCCTCCCCTTAGAAACAAATACTTTGCTACCACTGATTATAAGTGAGTCCCATATATGTTAAATGAAAGTCACCACGAATTAATGGAAGGATAGAAGTCATTGCGAGTTAAAAGGGGATCTTTGTCCCTACAAGTTAAAGATAAGTGGAAATTTCTGCGAGTTAAAGGGTGATATTGATATAAGTCAATGTAAGTCCCTAAGAGTTAAAGGGTGATATGTATATGTCACTGTAAGTCCCTGTGAGTTAAAGGGGAATAGAAGTCCCTGCGAGTTAAAGGGTGATATGTATATGTCACTGTAAGTCCCTACGAGTTAAAGGGAGTTAGAAGTCCCTGTGAGTTAAAGGAGGATTTAAGTACCGGCAAGTTGAAGGGAGGTAGAAGTCTCCACGAATTAAAAGGAAATAAGTTACCAATAGTTAAAGGGGGTATGCTATAATTTAACCCCTTTTCGACACATAGTGTAGGTTATGAGAAAAACCCCAAACATGTTTTAGGAAACTGTCGTATTTTGTCAGTTTCACTCCTCGAATACTTGTCCATTTATTAGTGTCTGAAAATTGTTGGCGGACTAAAAACATTGTCAAAAGGATAACCACTTCATACCCCCTCCATAACGTTTTAGCTTCGAAGACACGACACGGTAACCTAGCAAAGACGAATGAAGACTATCGAGTGAATTATAATGTGAATAGGAAGGGGTGGGGAATCTAACAGCTGGTCTGGCCTGTCAGGGGTCTAATAACGCAACCCGCAGAGCTCATTAGCTCAGCGGGACAGACACACACATACAAGAGCAGGCGGAGATGGGATTCACAAGCCGCCGAGAACAAGGCAGTGCTTGTTTGGTGGTGGTTCCACTTACGCTTCCAAAGCAACTAAGCCTGTGTGAATTCATCATTTTCAAATTAGAATTGAATCCGAATCTTGGCTAACTTACCCGAATCGAATCCGAATTAAATATGATGCCTAAGAAAATGTCGAGTCAAGTTTGAATTGGATTTCATGCTAATTTGATCGAATCGAGTTCAAGTCTAAGTTTGATGTTAAAAATAAATTGGATCGAATATTTTATTTAGAACATAGGTTTAGATCTGAATAGAATAACTTATTTTAGGCTTGCTATAATAATGTTTCAAATAAAATCTATGCTAAATATTTTACAATGTTAAGTTCCAGAATCCAATCCAATAAAAAAAATATTTAGGAACAATTTTAACTAGCAATAACACTATTAGACTGTAAATTAGGAAAATATGACATACTATTTATTACTAGGTCAGTAAGTTGTTGACATCTCACCTGCTGTCGAGGAATGTAAAACTAGGAATATACAAAATATTAACTTTACCGGTTGTTCTCTATGTTTATGAAACATGGTATTTTACCTTACATGACGAAAACAAATTTAGGATGTTCGAAAACAAAGTGCTTGGAAAGATATTTGGTCCAAGAAGAGATGAGGATATATCGGAGAGTGGAGGAGGTCACATAATGCGTACTCATCAGAAGACATCATTAGGATAGTTAAGTCTAGTAGATTACGGTGGTAAGGACATGCAGTGTGAAAGGGAGAGTCTCGAACCTTGTTCAGGATACTGACTAGCAAACCCAAAGGGATGAGACGATTGGGAAGACCTAAATTCAGATGGGAGGATAACATTAGAATTGACCCGAAAGAGATGAGGCGTAATGAGGTGGACTGGATAGAACTAGGGAATAGTTGGCGTACTTTTGTAAGTGTGGTAATGCACTTTCGAGTTCCTAGTGCCATGGAGTACGTAAGTGTTATTTTTAAAACTAATGGGTTTCAAATATATTTTTTTCTTTCTTATTTTTGACCTTTCCCCAAACTCTCAGCACGCCTGCTGACCCTTCGTAGCACACTAGTTTAAAAACGCTGAGTTAAAGATTAGTCTAGGCCCTAGGGTATAGTGTGTTTGTTGGAATGTAGGTTATTGATGAGGTCTAACTCCTATCTTGATCGCGCATGCGCTTCAAACGGAGCGACCTCTCCCAACGTGACATGACGCAACACGGAAGTTGGAGAGCAAGCAAAATATTCTCACAAATAACTGTACATACGCGAATAATAAGCTGCTACAGCATACATTAATACCAACATGTGTGCATCCTACACGTCGACATCGAGATAAGATTTCACTTGAATAGTCTAATGCGAATTTATTTATTTGGACTAAACATATTTGTAAATTATTGATGAATGCTTTTAGGTTAAAACGGATTATGTTAAAATAGTATCAAGATAAGAAGACGATACCTTTTAACATGAAGCAAGGACCATCAGTTCGTCAAACTCGTCTTATCTAATTTACTGGTGACGGAAATATCAGAGTTCAAATACCGGGCGGGCAAGACAAGGTGCTTCCCCCCTCCCCCCCCCTCCCCAGGAAAATGTGGGAACATTTATTCTCAATTATACCGTACTCATCTCTACCTCTTTAGTGTAACTAAATGCGGACAGTAAGACAAGGTATACACTAAAACAACTCATCAGTATGAAGACCTAAGGAACTAATAAACATTTTCAAATAGGTTTTGATCTTTATAAATTAAGAGCTTTCGTCAGACCGTTTAACATATGAGGGTGAAAATATAATTTTTAAAAGAGAAAATTCTGCACGTGACATTGTTAATTTTTGGAAGATTTTATCTGTAGTCTTTTACCATTATCATCAACTGTTTTCAGCCTGTGGCCGGGTTAGTTTAGTAAAATTCCGCCTCCATCTTCCTCTAAGCTTCCACCACTCTTCCTTCCTTAATTTCGTCCATTCTTGTCCTCTCACTCAAATACTTGCTATTATCTGCTCCTCCCCTCTCTTTCTTGGCCTCCCTTGTAATCTTTTTCCTACATACTTCATTTCCAACATTTTCTTCAACATCCTCTCTTTTTACATTCTCATTACATGCCCATACCATCTCGGTCTTGCTTTTAATGTGAGTAGCCAAGATTGACCCAATATTTATCTGTTTACCTATCCACCTAAAATGTCAAAATCGTCACAACCTGTCAAAAGTGACAGGTACAGAACAGTAGATTGCGTATGAACATTTGAAAGTAGACTTTAATTGTAAGTTAAGGTGCTTTTAGTTTATTTAAAAACTGATGGTATGTCTTTGATAAAAAGATAATGTATTAGCGAATCTCAATCTAAGAAATGTTTTTAAGATATATATATATATATAACTGTATTCAATTATTTTGAAGTGAATTTATTTAGATTTTAAGTATAGGCTATAGCGTGCACTTTATGAACTGTCGGCTGACTATTTCAGCAAACAACTTATAAACTAACTTAGCTCTAGAACAAGCCCAACATCCAGCCACCCGGCCTTCAATTCATCACTGTGAAAGGAGAAACCCTAACTTCATTATTGATTAAATTTTTCGGCCCTGCTGGGAATCGAGCCTGGGACTAAGGTGAGCTAAGGTGTCGGTATACATTTTTTTTAAGTCAACACTTAATCAAAATGATTGGATACATTTTCGAGAAGCTATACTTATTGTGAGCACCACTTTGGGTAAATCACACTTAATTTATTTCACATACACGATAAACTGTCGGCTAAGTTTATAAATACCAAATTTGAAGAAAATACTTTGAGTCATTTAGCACAACACAATTTATACAAAATATCAAAAGTGGACGTCAACTGTCTATTTGAGTAATTAATTACCGGCCTGTATGGTTTCCTATCTCATACTAATATTTTAAATTCTATAAAAATGTTTAGAGCCGTTTTTGAAATAACCTATTTTGTGTTAGATGATTTGAGAAAATTATACATATTTTTAAATTTTAGACGTTTGTATTTTTACTTCACATAAATAGGATAAAACTATTTTTAAATATAGAATCAAGTTTGAAAAATACAAGTAAATTAACTCAAGCTCTAGAGAAATTCACAGACATAAGGTTTTTCACACAGGCGCCAACTTAAAAATAACATTTTTTGGATCCTGGTGAGCAAAATAGTACATTCTCGTTCAAACCACTAGATTGATATTTACAGCATCTATATTTCCTAACCCGGGCCGCGGTCTTAATTTCAAGCTAATTTAGTCTGGTTTGCCAATAACGTGGGGTTAGGGTTCGAATCCAGGTATAGTATATTGGGGGAGTTATTTTCCTAATTGGTCCCCACTCTACGCGAATGAAGGTACATTTCCCTTAAATTCTACCTTCCTCGTTCCAACCTCAATAGCGTAATTAATTGATATGCGTATAGACCAAATGGGTAATATGACATGGTGAATTTCTTCTTCTTCTTCTTCTTGTATGCTTCGAAATGACTTAAATTATTAAATAAAAACACAAATAAGCAGTTTTTACAACTTTTCTTTTATTACAAGTCCGACACCTTAGGTCAGTCGGTAGCTTGTCTTTCAGCTGAGCTGTGGGTCACGGGTTCAATTCCTAACATTGCCAGATATTTTATTATTGGTTAAAAGTGGGTATCCTCTTTCCTTCACGGTTATGAATTAACGGCTGGATGTTGTGTTTGTTTTAAATTAAAGTTAGTTTGTAGTTTGTGTGCTGATATAATCAGTAGGTTCAGAAAGTGCACGACAAATACCCCAAATAAAAAAGATTTAAAATCAGAAAATGTTAACACAGTGAGCGGGCAGTGAAAAAACTAACTATAAGTAGGCCCATCATGTTGAGCTAGACTGCCGAGGACGGGGGAGAGCGAGGCTCTAATCTCAGTCGGGTGAACTGGGGGTGGTTTTTCCTCAAATTATTTTCCACTCCCCCTCCACGAAAATACGGGTTCACTTCCTCTAAATTCAACCTTCCCAACTCTTAATCCATTAGCGTAATTAATACTTAAGCGTATAAGCCGAACGGGTAGTAAGACACGGTGCTAAATAACAAAAGATATAAGTAGAGGGACGGACTCCCTCCCCCCTTTTGGTGGGAAACCTTCTCAATTACACCTTTTGAAAATCAAATCGGTCAAGATCTTTAGAAGTGTGGAGTCATACAAGGAGACAGACTGTTTTACATGTCCTCCAAATTTCTAGACAACCTAAATTAAAAAAAAAGAAGGGAATATCAGTCTAGAGTCGATCAACGAACCTGTAAGACCCCGACATTCAATCCTACCTACCAGCTGGCAAGGAAAATGTTGGCAGCTAGCAAAGGGAGCAACGTTTACTGTCTAGTCTACTTTGCGAGATGTCTGCAAAATTAATTAACGTTTCGAGCTGTCGTGATTGGAAGGAAACGCACGCTAACCCCTCCCCTACCAACCGGCGCTAGAGCGAGATAGGATGTGGCGAGGCGAGTCTTTGGATCTCTCGAAAACTTGGTGGTAAAGAAGTAGGGAACTGAGGAGGAACTAGCAGCAATATTCTTGACAAATAAAACAGACTAAAATCCTTTGGATCACTGAAATTTTTTCAAAAAAATATACATTTAAAGAAGTTAAAATATATATATTTTTTACTTAAAAACGTGGATAGAAAAGGATAGGTGGTGTTCTTTTGTAAATGCGGCAATTAATTTTCTATTTCCTAATTCCGTAGAGTAAGTATATAAAAAGCATGGATTTTTTTTCCTATACTTAAAAAACTAACTGAATAATATAAGCAGCTTAGACACAAATTAGAGTTAACTCCGAATCCCTCGTACCCTAACTGCTTTCGAATAATTTAATAAATGCTGTAATTAATGATGGCCTTATTTGATAATAAAAAACGTGTTCGCATGATTTAATCAGTACTTTAACAGTTTAACAAGGCACTGTGTTGAACGAAACATTTGATAACATTTGGCTATTCAGTGTCAAGGAGGTTTCGAATATCGACGATGCTGACGAAATATACTTCCTCTTTGTAAATCCGACACCTTAGCTCAGTCTATAGCGTGTCTGTCTACTGAGTTAAGGGTCTCGGGTTAGTTTCCTGGCATGACCAAAGATTCATCATTGGTAAAATGTGGGTTTCCCCCTTCACAGTGATTAATAACGGCCGGGGACCGAGTGTTGTCTCTAATATTACAGATTTAAATTGTCTTATAAGTCGTTCAGAAAGTGGACTCAATAAATAAATAAATGAAAATAAAACAATTCTTTGTAAGCCGGGTTGTTTAATAACCTTCTAGGTATTGGGATCAGCGTGGGTAATATGTAGTCTACAATAGGCTTAAGCTTATAATTATGTTAAATTAGTTTGTACAGTCCAGTTTTTATAGAAAGAACCTTTGAGAAAATACAGAAATATTATTTGCGCTCAACATTGATAGTATTTTACTATACTATGTGTTGTTTTAACACCGCGTCTTACCATCCATTTGGGTTATTTATGTACTAATTACGCTATTGGTTTTAGGGACCAGGAAAGTTATATTCAAAAGAAGTGTACCCGCATTTGTCTGGAGGGAGAGTGAAAGACCCTTAAGAGAAAACCACTCTCAGTAGGTCTACACCCAACCGAAATTCGAACCTCAATCTCCCCGTCATCGGCAGTTAAGTCTACTACGAGAGTAGCACCTTAGACCATGCGGCCACCAAAGCGGGTATTATTAGTCTTGTTTCATAGGTATGTATTAGAGATACCTGCAGATCACACTATTTGACATAACACTTGAACCTAGATAAAGTAATTAAAGCTCGTGCCCTGACCGAATACTCGTATATGCGTTTAAAACGTTAACTGCGCAAATAAAAACAACAAAAAAGTTAAACAAATATTTTATCAGAAGCTTTCGAAAAATAATATAGTGCAGTTCATTCACATAATGTTAAGAAACGATTATCAATATTCCCTAATCTCAAACAAACAATAGAACATGTCACAAGATAAAACTTGAAATAGTGAAAGAATACAAGGAAACGGACATCCTTAGATCTCATTTTCTTCACGAAATAAGAAGGCTTGACGCCAATAAACGCAGCGAAGACCCGGTTCAAAATAGCGGTTACTCTACAAAGCTATGAATGAGGCAAAGGAGAGCAGATCGCGCTTGATTCTGACCTGGGAAGTCAGTTGCAAGGCCGTAGCTGGGGGTAGGGGGTGGTTTGGGGATTCAAACCCCCTGCGAAATTTTATGAACAAAATATATATGGCTTTATTTATGGTTCAAACAATATCAAAATTAAGATAAAAATACAAATTAGGAGGCTGTGTTACCATAAAAAAAAGCACTTCATATTGCTTCTAGAAGTATTAAATATTTAGAAAATTTCCAAGCCTTCGGCAGTTAGGGGTTTGTTTTATCATGAAAAGACAAAAACCCTTCAGAGAGCTTCTAGAACTGTTTATCATTTAGAATTTTTTCTAGCTTCCAGCAATTGGGAGATGTAACCCCCCCCCTGAAATTATTGGCTAGCTACGGCTTTGGTCAGTTGGTTCGATCCCAAACAGCTGAATTGTGATTGATGGTTTTCATCAGTCTTTCTCACTAGTGCAATTAATTTTAAAAAATATACTCAAGAGAGAGAACGCTAGAATGAAGATTGGGGCTTTTATGAGCATCATTTTGACTTTTCCTATAAAAAATTACTTCTTATGATGTAAATGTTGAAATTAAACTTCTTTTAATACCGTTTTAATTTAGGAAGAATATCAAGAAACGAACCAACTTCGAAGGTCCACATAAGCTATTAAACTTACAACATTTGCTGTCCCTTTGTATTCTGTTATGAATAAGTATACCTACATAATTTCAAATATTATATTTATTTTATTGTAAAACGGTCATATTCGATCTTGTTCATTTCTTTCTGGACTAGATTTCAGTAACAGACATACACTTCCATTAATAATGACAAGTCTATATTGGTGGTCTTGAGATGAAGTGCTCACCTTAGACCCCGATGTTAATGGGTTCAAACCCAGCCGGGGTCGACTGCCCAGTAATAATCCGTAGCACAACTTCCTTCGGAAGGGAAGTAAAGCCATCTGTCCCATGTCAAATGTTGCATGTAAAAGAACCTTGGAAGATGTGAAATACCTTTCCCAACAAAATTGGTAGGCCCTTTCACTCTCGCTCAGAGACATTTTCGTGTGCTGATATAATCAGTCGATTCAGAAAGTAACAGTTAAATACCTCAAATAAATTTAAAAATATCAATAAAAAGTATAAAAATAGTAAGCTTGACACCTTTTAAAAATACGTAGAGATTTGAAACTAGTTAATCACTAACCATACATTATAAGTATGCATTTGCTCAAATAATGCAATAAATATTTTATTGATTAATGGCCTTAATTTGATATTAAAAATACATTAATACATACGTGTTAGGGCCTACTATATCTTATTCATTGTTCCATAAAATACATTATGGAGGTCCAGTAGTAAGGGACTGATTCAATCCCAAGGGAAGTCATTTTTTTTGTATTAACGGATAACAAATGGAATACTTGGCACCAGTTTGGGTCGAACCTTTGTGAATTTAAATAATTTATATACTTTGAAAGCTTAAGGTGGGGCTGTAGGAAACGCGAGAAAAGGTCAGTGTTTTGTAGTTTTTATATCAAAACATTTATTTGGTCAAAATAAATCAAATATTGCTTCAATACAAACAAAGAGTTTAGTTTTCTTCACATTATGACCTCAAAGAGTTCTTGAATATTTGTCAGGGATGTCCTGGAATTAAATGAGATTTTTTTATCTTAATTTAAAAAGTTTGTTATCAAGCCTATACTTATGACAGTTATTCAACAACTGTTGATATCGCCAAAAGGAGGAAATGAAACTATTTATGTTAGTACTGAAGCAATATTTGATTTATTTTGGCCAGAGAAATGTTTTGCTATAAAACTGGTAAGATATTGGCCTTTTCTCTCGTTTCCTACATACCCACCTTAAGCACTGCATAGATGAACCTCTTAAAGACACTCCTACCGCTGAGCCACTAGTGGCACCCGTCTCATCTAGTCACGAGCTGAGCATGAATGACGTAATTGCGAGTTGAGAGGTAATACAGTCCAATTTTTATAGAAAAGAATTTTAGGAGATAGAAATATATTTTTTATGCCCAAAATTGATAAGATTTTACAAGTTTATAGGTAAAGTACAAGCTCGATAATCCGACACCATTAAGCCAAGCCTAGTGTCGGGTGGTTAGTGTTAGTGTATTTACTGAAGAAATAATTTGTTTATTTTGGATTAAAAAAAAAATTTACTGAAAGAAATACGGACTTAATTGGCGTTACATCCCCACCCAAAGTCGTGGATGTTCTATTTCTCTCTCAACGCTGTAAGTCAGAATTGAACCCGAAGCGCGCGAAAAGTAACTAGCAACTAGTCCAGAACAACGGAGCGGGCGGCAGATGCCGTTATGGCCAGCAAAAAGTGTGTGTGAGAGAGAGAGAGAGAGACACACACACACATCACCTGTAATTGCAACTCAAGACATGTGAAGGGGGATAGAGGAGGCTGATTGTTAGGTTGCCGAAGATATTTTGAAACATGATTTTTTTCTAACTGTGAAAATCAGTTAACGGGGTTAGAACTAACTATGTCCACAGGTTTAGAACCCATTTAAACAATCGCCTTATTGCAAATGGGTATTTTTACTTTCCCTCGACACTTCAGAGAGAAAGTTTTGTGATCGTCAATAAAATCAAACTCGAGATTCTGATAAATGTCGACGTTTCGTGGCCCCCTGAAAAAAAAGAAGGGGGTTTACGCAATACCGTCTTGTCTGTACCTCAAGCTAGAGCCGAAACAATTGTACAGACCGGGCTAAAACTTGGTATTTGGGGTGTTTATAAGATCCTTTCAAGGAATTTTCTAAGTTTAATATCCAACCCTAAATGTAAGGGTAGTTTAATGAAGGGCAAAAAGAGAAAAAATAGATTTTCTCAAAATTGGCTCTAACGATTTTGATTAAATTTTATATCTAGAAATTGTTTATCATTATAAACAAGATGCAATTTCTAATTCTATCATAAGAATGACTTTGAGGGTATATATACGGTGACCATAATTTATTTTAGAAAAAGCAGGACATTAAAATATATCACATATACGAGTAGCATGGTGTGTGACGTGTGTGTATAACTTATGTATAGAGTAGAAATAAAAATAGTTTAAAGATAAAACCATTTATTAAAATTCATTTTTGAATACTAGTTTAAGAGAGCGAGTTACATAAAGTCAAATCTATATACATCCATTATTAGATTGGCTTTTATTATTGTGTACATAGTCTTTTTGTAAATAATACTTGTGCCTAAAACTTCTAAAAAAAATAACGTGCAAAAATAAATATTTTAGGACTAATCACGTGTACAAATCCATTGGTAGATAAAACATAGGACTACAGTACTTAAAAAAAATTAAAGAAAGAGAAAGTGAATTTTAAAATAACAATTTAGGAACTACTTGTGCCAGTTTTTGCTTCATAATCATAACATTCATATTTATCTGAGCTATGAATTGCATTTAGACGCTTTTATTTAGATTTCAGGTATTGGAACATTTCCATACAGGTTTCATCAAAATTGGTGTAGACCTGCATCACAGCTTTTAATGTCCCAATACTCATTTGGGTTTTTTGACTTCCCCAGTAGTTATCTATTATTGAAAAAAGTATCTCAACTGAAGAACTCGTGGCAGGCAGGAAAAGTATAAACTCACATAGCAACTGCAGGTTTTTAAGAGGTTGAAGCTTGTTGTTCATAAAAGTAAACACTTCCAACCACCTGGTTTGAATGGGAATTTTACTCTCATTCCACTCAGGAATTTTGTCCCCAGCTAGAAAGTTTGTTAATGCTGTAATTTCGTCAAAACGATTATCTTCATCTACAGTAGAGCCAATGGTTTCTTTGAAAGCTTCATACGAAGCCAGCACCTTCTCCCACGTAACTTGCCCATGTAATCTGACCCATTCAGAAAGTTTTTAACTGTTGCAGATTAGCAGTCCATTTGTCCAATTATGCAATGCAACCCGAGTATAAAGCCTTCGCTTCTGTAGAAAAATCACTTTTGTAATTCATCTCTCTGACTGTTTCAATGCTGCTAAGACAGCTTCTTACTTACACTGGCAAGAATGCAGCATTTTCCTTGCTTTTCAATTTCTCAAGCAGCTCAAAATATTTTAGTGCGGCATCAATCTGCATACAGACCAACACACTTTTCCACTAAATTTAAATTTAATGAAAACAAGGTAGTGTAAACGTAGCTATGTAACTGCTCAGATGTTTCCCCAGGAAGGTCTTTCAGTTCCAGAAGCTTGACTTTTACTCCCTGGGTACAGTCAAAGTATCGTACAATCAATGGCACTTTATGAATGTTATGGTGATTGGAAGAATCAATCATAACAATGAAATAATGTGCTGTTCCTAAATCAATATTCAATCTCTCCTCGGCCTCCTTCGCTAAAACGTTTTTTACAATTGCTTCCGTTTTAGTGCGGGCTGAGGAGAGCTTCGGTTCAAACATACTGCTACCAGCTTAGACACACAGTCAAGGGAACGAAAACCCTGCATATGTTTAATTATATGATATGAAAAAGTACCCTCTTTGGCAACAAAAAATAATAATTCAGAAGTTAATACGTTTTTTGTCGAGACAGCTGAAGACAAAGAAAACAAATTAAGCCCGAAAAAAGGATACGGGTAAGACATGAAAAATGGTAGGCTAGGTGGTATTATCACACAGAGCTAATAAAGAAGTTCTAATCTTGTTCGAGAGAGCGCAGCACATGTGTTGCGTGTTTGACAAATGCTCAAGGATGATGTTTCTTGTGCTGGCGCTGTTCAATTCAAAATATTATTTTATCTTACTTCAAAACGAAGGATTTTTGGAAGTACTTGGTTTAAAAAAACAGTACCTTTCGCTGTACTATCGCACGCTCTGTAGGACAGCAGGACATCATCCCAAAAAACAGTACTGTACTGCAAAAAACAGTACGTATGGTCACCGTAGGTATATACAATGGGGAAATTTTCCAATTTTCATAATTTCTCCACAACTATTTGAGATACAAAATAACTTATCATTGTAAAGTTGTAGTACTATTAAAGATTAAAAAAAAGTGACCTGGCGGTCTAGGGGTAAGGTGTCAGACTTCTGTGCTGACGGCCGGGGTTCAATCCTCGGTCCCGGCACAGATTTATCTGATTACCAAACCCTTCCTTCACCTCTGACAAGACATCTTGTGAATGTAGGGAATGCCAGGCCTCCACCGTGGTTCGGATTCCACGTTAAACTGTAGGTCCTCCATTTCATCTCACAATCACCCTACCACTACACATTAGCGTATACACTACACAAGTGCGTATAACCCGAACGGATAGTAAGACGCGGTGCTAATAATAATAATAATAATAATAATAATAAAGATAAAAAAAATGTAATTGAAATATATTTTTATAAAATCAATTTTTTTAAGCTATAAGGAAATATAATATAACCTTTTTAATTCAGGTTTGAAAATTTATTTGATTCTTATGGTCTTTGGTGGACAAAGATATTATTTTTCTCAATTTATCTGTAACAGTGTTCCGAGTTCCTAATGACCAAGAGTAAGTAATAGTTTATATTGTTTCATTTATAATCATTGATGTAGTGTTTCTACAACCATGTATATAACTTTGATTTCGTTTCACAAATCTTGCAAGTTTTTAGTAAATGTCTATTTTGAAATGAAAGCGGGAGAAAGTCTGTGAGGTTCACTGTACCATTTCTAAATTTATTTGACCAATTCATAGGCTGAATAGTAAAATCAAATATATTTAGTAATTACCTATTAATGTTAAAGATAGCCCAAATAAAAAGAAAATGGCAGAAGTTATTTAAAGTGAGAAGGAAGAAAGCTTGGATTGAATTTTGCATTTTGGTATATTTTATAGCAAATGCAATTTTTTTGTTTGCTGATGCCGTAAAGGTCAGGGTTTGAATCCATGCCGGTCCAAATAAGGTGTTTTTTAAAAAAATAATCTACCATTCTTCTTACACACACACACACACACACACACACGAGTACTTTTACCTAAATTTTGAAAGCATGTTACGGATAGGATTTTTATTCTGCTACCGTCTTCTATCATTCCCACGCGATCGATCCGAGTGTGCAGGGGTGTAGGAGGGGAGAGGGCCTGTCCTCTTATCCTGGCCTCTCGGCACGGAATAACTACGACAAGTTCCCGCCAAAAGAGATTTATTTAGGAGGAATCCTCCAACTCTAGGAGATGTGCGTGCCGCTGATGTCCAAAAAGTACTGGAGACCCCCTAAAGGATCTCCATCACAGAAACCGGGAAGGCAAAAGATCCCGTCAGTACGATGGGTGTAAACTTAACTGTGCCAACGAAAGCCCTGACCAGGGGGAGCTTAGAAATCCTTCGCTGGTAAAGATCGCAGTATGCGACAAAGACGCACGCTTTACCGTGAAAGTCCAATAGACCTTGGTCAACGCCAGCACCTCTTGGAAAAGGCTGTCGTGCGGAAATAAGCATAAAGTTGAATACTTGTTGGATTTTTAAGAACGAGTCTGGACCGACCTGGTCCTAACCACAAGGTCAAGAATAAGATCCTTCCCATAATACTGTGTAATGTGAAGGACAACTCCGAAGGTGGCAAGGGTCATTCGAGTCGAGCTTCAAGAGCCGGTGGAGGCTGTAAGGCAACAGGTAGATCGTGTATGACTCCAGCGTGGTACTTAGGGAGCTTACCGCACCCTCCAAAGGCTTTTTACTAGTTTCCGGGTCCAGCACGGGTCCTACGAACTATGCAAGAAGCGGCTGGTCAGGGTTGTGTTCAAGGGTCTTTTGACCAACACAAAGCCGAATGACGTCCGGAGAGAACAGGCGAAAATTGGATTCCCCGTGAAAACCATCATTCAGATGCTCTCCCAATGGACACGGGACTGGAAGAGCGGAGAATCAGAAATTGGCGAACTTCGTCGTCTCTCTGACTCCCGGAGAGCATATTGAATGGCTGTATCTGTATACTAATACAGTCCTGCGTGGGTTCCGCATCTCGGCGGAGAAGTATAAGTCACCCAGTGGGCTCGTTCAGTGAAAGAACTGCTACCGGTTCGGTCATGTGCGAAAGGATTGCCGCGCCAGTACAAGACGTTGGTTCTGTGTTGGTGACCACGAGAGGGGCGGTTGCCCGGAGGAGAGGCGATCTCACTCCTCGGCCTGACGGGGCTGCCCGACGTATGGGGTGCATAGACGGCACAAGCCTCCAAGGTTCGTGAAGGGAGGACGAATGGCCTAAGCGAAGGCAAAAAGTCCTCGGGGCACGTTGCAGAACGGAAGGTGACCGCGACTCCTTCTTCAACAATAAAGCCACTGGTAAAAATCTTTCACCGGTGCGTTGTTAGGGAGACCAACTCCTTCCCCGAGGCCAAAACTCCCGCCAAAGCCGTAGTCCCGGCTGGAGATGCCCACCATCAAAGATCACTTCCGGTCCAGAAGCTTGTGCAGGACTTCTATGACAGGTTTACCGGTGCCACCAACTCTCTTATAAAGGGACTTGGGAACTACGTCATCGATCCTAGCAGGTGCCACTGACGTCCCAAAACGCTGCTCGGATGAGCGAGAAGTATAAAATGTAGTCAGCGGGAGGCTCTCACCCAGCCCCCCATAGAGTAGTGTCTCCGCACGTAGCTCTAAAATTCCATATCCGGTTTAGATTTTTCATTTTCCATCGTAATTAAAATATGTTTCGTTCCCTTGTTTCAGTAACCTTCGCGAAATGAGACAATCCACCTCTACTGTTGAGTTCAGTCAACGTCAGGGTGTGACCAATTGATCGGTACAATGATGGAATTTGCTATCGTGCTCCCCTTGAGGAAGCATTATTAGATCATGCCAATATGCGTCTGCGTAATGCAATAGGAGAGATCACTCCACAGTGAATGGTTTAGTAGCATTGGCACTTTTGTGATTATAAACTGTAAGATTCTAATAGATGCAAGTAAACCTTCCTGTACTATTTTTAAAATGTTTACTTACTCCCACGCATTCTCTCTCATGTTTATATAGTGCGATAAAACCACATTGATCTGCCAAATATCCGTGAACTTGTCCGGAAGCTACCGATTACTAAAATTTTGGAACAGTGTCGCTTTCGAACCAAAGAAAGTATTCTCGGTGGAGAATTATTTTCGCTTCAGTTCGTCTAGGTCAGTGGTTTTCAAAAACTTTTTGAGCTGACGCCCCCCTTGGAATATCATAAAACTCCTACTGTACTGATTGTCATTGATGTAGATTGATCGTGTGTTAAATTGACCTTGAATCTTCTAGTAGTGCGGCGTATAGCCCGAACGGGTAGTAAGACGCGGTACTAAATATTATTATTCTAGTAGTGGCGAGTTGCGAAGCCTAAATGGCAAAGATTTAAATAAAAATTGTTTCTGTATTACTTTCTCAACATGTGGCGATCTGGACGGAAATTAATGGAACTAAAATTTTAATAATGATTTCTTAATAATTGAATCTCTATGTACGTATTTTTTTAAATATAATTAATTTAATTGTAATTGGGGGTGGGGAGGAGTTTGTTATTTTTGGCTCCTTTTGTTTATACTTAGTTTCAATGTATTTTATAAAGGTTAGCGCTAATAACTATAATGCCATTGGTCCTTTTGTCTTGCGTTTTTGTCTCTGATTGGCCTCTCCTGAGACATGACTTCCTGTCCATGGAGGTAACGCCATTTTACACCACACCCACAATTTGTTTAGTCAAATTACCACACCCACCCTTCACAAATTTTTGACACAGTTATAATTTTTTTTTCTTTTAAATGTTTGTTTACTAATCCCTTCTTTATACAAAAATCAACGTAACACTGTCAGCGTAACGATAGAAATAAATTGACTGAAACTAATGTGATGGTTAGCAGAATGTTGTTTCTAAGAGATCTTGAATATTGGGCCTTACAACTGATAGGCAGTGTTGCCGGTATCTCAAGGAAAAAATTATCTTACTTTGGAAAATGGATTGAACTAAAGAATGACTTCAATATTTAGTTGTTCTAATTGCTCCACGCCCCCTCGGAAAGTGCTTCACGCCTTCCAGGTTGAGAACCACTGGTTTAGGTACAAGCGGGTCAATTTAAATATGTGGAAATAATATTTTTCTGGATGCCATGCTTCGGTTCGGTTCGACTAAATGAGAGTGGACCTTGAGACACCGCGCCGACCCGATAATCGTCATTTTACTTATAAGGATGTAGGAATTATCGGTTGTGACGGGAATTCGGGGGAAAAGCTCCTTTGACAAAGTGGCTCCCTGAACCAACTCGATTATACGTGCCACCTGTGTCTCACCAATCTCACTCCAAACTATTTGACATTTTGTAGCGGCCTGTCGTGACGTTGAAACGAGATCATTACTCCGTGAAACAGTGGCACAACTTCAATAAAAGGCTAGAACGTGTGATTTTTTTTTTTGTGTTCATAGAATCAACACTTGAAAAACTAGTTTGTATTTATCACCGCAGGCTATTTTTTTTATTCGTTGTGCTTAGGGGCCTATCACCACTTCCCTCCTCGTTTTAGTACACGAGAAAACTTTAAGGAAGTGTAAAGACATTCGAAAGGATAAAAGTTGGGAAACTATATAATTTGAAGAACCCGCCCGCAAAGTTTTTAGGCCAAAGTCCGTTACATTAACCGTGTGGCCAACCAAACTTGTTGGTTCGAGAGACCTCTGTTTATCTGTGGTACGACGAAAAAAAACATGAGCAGTAGTTCCATTGTGGAAGTTAGATCACAAGAAGTCACTTACCGTATCACCTGTCGTTGGGAAAGGAGGAATACTATTGGAAAGTAATATTCCAAAGTAAACCAGGGGTGTGCAAAAATACGCACTCGTATCTAATCTAAACGGGGATTTAGTTATCAAGGGCGTAGAAAGGAGAAAGGGGGCTCTGGAATTGGATGGACCCCCACTAAGGACAGTTTATAAAGAATTAAAAAATAGTTACATTTCCGATAAACGACAGTTTACGTATAAACACTTTTATTGTGTATAAGTTTGTCAACATTTTCTAGCGGATCCCCCTAGAAAAATAAGCGTTCTATCTCCTTGTTGATTATATACAGTCAAACCTCGACTACCCTAGGTAATTATATACAGTCAAACCTTGACTATCCTAGGCAATTAGGGCTGCTATCACCTCAGAGAGTGGAAAAGTCGGTTGGTAGAAACTTTATTGAGAATAGTTTTTTTCCCCTCTGAGGTTAAATAAACAATTAACTTTTAAATATTGCAATTTTCTGTATAAATAAGGTTGTGGAATCCAACTGCAGTTTTGTAAAATTACGGTTAGTACTCTTATTTTAACAGGAATGACAGTCTAGAAGACCTTTTTTCCCTAACAGAAACCTACTATACACTCCACTTACCTTGACCGATTACAGTATGATACTATCTTATAATCTGAGCTATAGTGTAATCAATCAAGGTAAGACTGCTTAATGAAAGTGTAAATGGAGTGTAAGTCAAGTGTGATTGCTAGTTGCTACTTAGTGGTAGGTAAGTTACAGTAGGAAGAACAAGCTAAGAGGATCATTAATTGGGTGAAGGGGCGCGGGGGGGGG
>CABEEJ010000375.1:77675-128891 GCA_901482245.1 Timema douglasi | reverse complement strand
TGGGGGGGGGGGGGGGGGGGTGGGGGCTCGGTCAGCATTGATAACATTTCTCTACATTAATAGTAGCCTATTTTATCTATTTTATAGGTTTTAATGTATGACCAAAAGTGACACCTGCGGTCCCATGACTTGTCTCATATACACGAAATTATTTTAGTAACTTTTGAAACTGTCAAATACTGTTCAGTATTCTTACTACCGTGTTTTACCGTAACAGAACCACAAACGTTACTAAAAATACTTTAGATTCATACGTTAACTGATATACAGCTGTCACTTTTGATATAAAGTACCAATGTAATTTTATAAATGATATAGTTCCATTTTGTCAATGTTGGTAGCAAAAGGTGATTTCTTTGCATGCTAAACCTACCATAAGTAGTACCGCTATTTCATTATTATTATTACTACCACTACTATTATGTTTATATCTGTAACAGTGGTCGAGTAGTCTATGATTTTCCTATCCTCTATCGACACCGATACGGGCATCCTTCATCTTCGCTACCCTCATCATCCCTAACCTCTATATTTTGGTACTTAATAACTTTTGTTACCCATATCGGCGATCAAGTGGGCTAAAGTATATATTATTAAACAAAACAAAGGTAATTTTACTAGAAACTATTGGAACCATTTTAATAAAGAAATACCTTTTTATAAAGACGAGAAAAGATAAATTTAATAAAGTGAAAAATGACAGCCCAAACAAGAGAATCAAACCCAGGATCGTCACGTAATTTTTTTCTTAAATGAATACAATTCTAGTGTCAGTTCTGTTCTTGGAGATAACATCTATATAACAGTTAATTATACATCTATATTAAGATCCAAACTAATTATGAACATTAGCGTATAGCCCGAACGGGTAATAAGACGCGGTGCTGAATAACTTAATGGTAAACACACTAAAATCTACCAAAACTTTAAAAGTATGGCATCCAAGATTTTTTTTTCTTTTCAAAACGCCTAAATATTTACATTCGACATTTCCATGATCTTAACAAATAAATGTAGTTTCGAACATCTGAGTCTTGGTTATCTTGTATTTAGCATAGATTAACAAAGCTTTATATAGGGAAAGTAGTTAACGTATAAATTATTAAAAACCTTTTTAAATAAATAGTACGGAACACATACTTTCTCATGCCTTTACCTCAAGAATTGAGCCATTTGTTTCTAGTCCGTAAACCGAGAGATACCCTTCGTTTACCCGGAAAGGTAGCGAGCTTACCTTACACGGTTCCACTATAACGCATCTTATAAGATAGAGTCATAGAATAATTCGTCAAATAAGACTGCTATCTTTCAGGGTAAATGCAGTATACCTTCCATGTCCCCACTATACTATTTACAAAATATGAAAAGAGAAAAGGGAAATTGAGTGTACAAATGGCTATACAAATCAATTTCTACCTAAGAGAGATGATAAATCACACGAAATAATTTACACTTTCATAGAAACATAGTGATAAAACAACACATTTAAACAAATATAAGACAATAACTAATATACATTGTTACAGAAACATTATTTATTATGTGCCTTTTTAACTCTCCAATTCCAAAAGCTCTATTTAAAAAAAAAATTATTTGCCTACCACTCATAAAATATTTTTTCCAAATAAACGTTATTTTTATCTGTAAAGATTTCAACTTAGTAATGATAATTTATTTTGTATCTCAACAAGTTGCGTGGATATGATCAACATTTAAAATATCCGCTTTTGTAAAGTATCCACTAAGTCATTTTAATGGCGAAATAAGATGCGTCATTTTGTTTGAAATGTTAAGCAATGTTTAGATGCGGGTTTTAATCAAAATCATTTGCACCAATTTGGAGAAAAGAAACGTTTTTCTTCTTTTTGCCAATGAGTAAACTACTCTTAATTTTAGGACTAGATGGATAATTCCGAAAACCCCTCTGGAGAACCTTTATAAAAACCTTAGATATCAAGTTTTATCACGATCAGTAAAATGGTTTCATCAAGTCCGAGTAACAGACAGAAAGTCAGACAGACATTATTGTGAAAAAACACTTTGCCCGGTCCAGGCTGTCATGAAACATCGACATCCATACAAATCTCAAATCAGATTTTTTTTTACGATCACAATACTTCCTCTCTACGACGTGTCTAGAGAAAGGGTAAAAATGGTTATGAATTTAAAACAAGTTAATCACGAAACTAAGTGGATAATTAAGGTAAATAGAATTAACTGGACCTATATTTACTTCGAGAAAAATCCACTGTAAGGAATTCCACCTTTGTGAAACCTGTCAGGATTGAGCCCGGGCTTCTTGGGTTAAAGTCGTGAAAACAATCTTTGGGGTCAAACCCCCCAGTGACATTGACATTAATAGCAATATTAAGTTTATAGCTACAAACATTGAGTTAAGTGCCTGGTTGCTTTTTGAATATTTGGAATGAAATTAGCCAGCAAATCGTAAAACGCAAGTCTTTAAGTACAGGCGTGAGTAGAGAGCATTACTTAAGAACGATTTAACTCCTCATTTTGTAACTTTAAACAAATGGTATATTTTGAACACCGTTCATCACCTCTCCCGTGACCCACCACGTCTTACTACCCGCCCGGGATAGTGTGATACGGATGAGGAAGGTAAAGGGCAAAGAGAGTGTACCCGTATTTGCGTTGAGGGATAGTAGAAAACCCGTTAGAAAAATATACTTCAATTCACCAGGCCAGAATTCAAACCCTGACTTACCATCACCGGCAAATAAAACTAGAAGAAGTGAACGTTATTGCCCACGACGCGATGTGGGCTATAAAATGTGTATGGCCACTTAAACTCTCTTAACTAATTTCATAAGCATTTTCTATACACAGTACTACACAGAACAGTATTAGTATGTATTTATATAATCTGATTGTTAGGACGAGCTTAAAACACAAGTATTAAATTATCTTACACACGATTTGGGATGAAACCAGCGACCTCTATGAGCTGTAGTCAGCCTCGGGAACGGGCTAACAAACCTGACGATGACCCGGAGTTTGGCCACCCTTCTGGCCAAGACTCGCGAGGAACGCAGCGGCGGGACAGGAGGCACTCGTAACCGGAAGAAACGAAGCGACACGCGAAAAAACAAACCCCGCGTCACCATAATAATTATACCCTCACTTTCCCTGCAAAGGACACCAGCAGTGTGCATTGCCTCTAGCCTGGATACGATTCCAGTTTGGCTGAGCAATGATGCAGTGTTTTTTTTTTTATCGCAACGTGTTTTTTTACGCGTTCTAGCAATCCGCATTTAATTACAACGTAATAGGGAAGAGAGTAAAATTTAAAGGAAATGTATCTACAATTGCGTGAAGGAATGGCGGGAAAATATTAATGGGCAAACCACGCTAAGTACACCCAAACGGGATTTGAGTCCCGATATCCCAGTCATTACCAAACCGGAATAGACAAAGTTGACGGCTTTTACCGCAGGCCCATCGATGAGAGTGATTTTTTTCCTCTAAAACTAACGGATGGATAGATAAAAACAAGATTATGGGGTGTGCCCAGTAGTTAGACATATTCTTAGCTCAATCGGCAAGACGTCTGTCGATTTAAGGGACCTCGGTTCAGTTCGAAATGAAGGTAGAAAATGCAGTACTGTGAGATTAAGGACCAGTTTCATAGTAAGACTTATTACGCCTCAAGTGAGGTGCTACACTAATTAAAAGACGACACCTACGACCTACCTAAACTCGAATGGAATGATCCAGTTTCGCATATGAAACTGTCCCATTCCATTCTGGCCTAGATAGGTATAGTCCTGTATCTAGTATAGATCCGCACTTGGGGCGTACTAAGTCTGACTATGAAACGTGCCCTCTCTTATATTTGACTTAAGTGGTAAAAGTTCAACTACTTATTATCTGCCGGTAGTATGTATTGAGCGAAGGGCTCACGATTTGATTATTGAAAAGACTGAGAGATGCACAATTGGTCAAAGTAAGTGGGGATTCCCCTTTAACAGTGATGAACTCATGACTGCAAGACTGTGTGCTGATTCTGTTCTTAAGCTTGTAAGTCGTGTTCTAGTATCCATTGGTTCATAAAGTGCAAGCCAAATAACCATACTATAAAAACCAATAGTATGCGTAGTGTTGTTATAGGCCTACTATTGTATACCATGTGCTGAAAACTTTGTGTTTATTAGTAGTAGGCCTAATAATAATAATAATAATAATAATAATAATGGGTTTGATGTACACTTTTAACCCCACGGTTTACAAACTAACATAACCTTCGACAACACACCGACGCGTCAGGAACGCAAAATATGGGTACAAGGACCAACTGATGTGCAGATAGTAAGTACTAAATAATCTTAAGAAGCTTTATATCGGATAAAACCAGGCTACCCTGCATTTATGCCGTCTCCAATCACACGACCACAAGTAACGAACGATCTTCGAGATTAGAAAGTTCACGCTAAATGCCCAAAATAAAAACATCGTTATTAAAATAAAGCTTAAGAATACGCTAGTGCGCTCTTAACGACAGCGGTTATAGCCCGTCTACAACCAAACGCACCCGCTTATCGGACTCGCAACTGTGCAATAACGTAATTTTGTCTGTCCACAATAGCTTAACGCAAACACAATCGTATGTCGGAACTGTCGGACCAGCTTGTCGGGAGGAGATGAACATTGTCCATCTCTTGCGTTTATGTAGTTGCATTGGCTTGCGTTCAGCCAATCATAAAACAAATATGGATGGACTACTAAAATCAAATAATTTGAAGTTATTTGGTCTATGACAAAAACGCTTGGAAATGTATAGTAATGAATACAGGATTTTAAATTAAAATCATGTGTATTTAACTATTTAAATATTTTTTAAATATTTATTTCTAATTTGAAAACATTAATGTGAATTTGACTTTTATAGTCATGTTTACTGTTTGTTCCTATTGGTTGAAATTACGTTTTACGACTTTTCATTGTAGACAGTCTATTTTGTATTTAATAAAAGCGTAGGTGACCTGGCGGTCTAGGGGTAAGGTGTCAGACTTCTGTGGTGGCGGCCGGGATTCAATCCTCGGTCCCGGCACAAATTTATTTGATTACCAAACCCTTCCTTCACCTCTGACAAGACATCTTGTGAATGTGGGGAATGATAGGCCTCCACCGTGGTTCGGATTCCACGTTAAACTGTAGGTCCTCCATTTCATCTCACACCCTACCATTACACATTAGCTTAAGTGCGTATAACCCGAACGAGCAGTAAGACGCGGTGCTAATAATAATAATAATAATAATAATAATAATAATAATAATAATAATATAATAAAAGCGTAATTACGAGTGCATTTGCGATTGCGTAGTTGCGAGTCCGACAAGCGGGTATGTTGGTTGTAGAATGACCTTTAGTGGCGTCACGGTTTCTGCAGCTGCACCGCTTGAACCCGGGAACGTTTTCCACACGCATGTGGCACCTGTCCCACCTTTAATTGACGCTTAAGGCAGGTTCACATAATTGTATTATTTATTTATTTAGCACCACGTCTTACTACCCATTCGGGTAATAGGCTTAAGTACTCATTATTATTATTATTATTATTATTATTATTATTCCCCCCGTTTTATATCATTTTCTATTTTCGAATAATTATAAAATCTTCAAATTTCAAAAACTTTTTGCGACCTACAGTTTGGGAGCTCTGCTGTAGAGAGAGGTGTTTCCTAACAAAGTTATGCGACCACAAGACAAGCACGTGGTTCGAACCCTCGACCTCGCCACGTGACATAGAAAACGGGTAAGGAACAGATGGAGAGTGGGAGGGGAGGGGGGGGGACGTCAAGCCCTGCCGTCTAGGGTCTGTGAAGGACGTCCAAGCGACAGACGTGTGAGTTTAATAGTGACATTTTCCTCTGTCGCAGACTCTCTCGTGGATTGTCTGCGCTCTTCTCCTGCAGAGAATCCGGGAACAAATATAGCTCACACCTGCTCCGCCAACACGTGCTCGCTGGGGAGGGGGCTTAACTGCACAAAGCCTCTTACGTGCACTTTCTAAACACGAGTCATATCAGTATTACGAGCTGTACACTAAGAGCCACCGTTTCGACTTGAGTTCTGATTAAACCTACATTTTCATCTGGTAACGTAGGGTACTGAAACCTCAATTTACGCTAATTCGAGCAAGGATTTGACAGACAACAAACAGAAACGTGAAATTAATACGTTAGAAGAAAATAAATAGGATGATTGTATTTATCATCCATATAGCTATGAAATTTTATATTTTTATTATAACAGTTTTCCCTATTCTGTATTTGAACTTGACCTTTTTCTAAAAACTTCAAATTATGTTGCAAACCTCATAAAATTATCTGGTCAACCTTGTTGATCTTGGGAAAAAGTGCTCGCCTCAGGGCCCAATGTTCATGGATTCAAACCCACACGGAGTCGAAGGATTTTTCTTGAGCGATAAAAATCAGTAGCACAACTTATTTCGGATGGGAAGTAAAGCCGTATGTCCCTTGTAGATTGTGACATGTAAATTAACCCTAGAAGGTATATGAAAATACTTTTACCACCAAAAATGGTAGGCCTTTTCGCGTTCACTCATAAAGATCCAGTGTGGAAGGCAATGGGGAACCACTACACTATTTGAATCCCCTAGGCTAGTGCATGGGATTTCTACCCGTATGGTGAAGGCAGCACTAACTAACCGAAGGGTTGAATGCATGCTCGGCGCCGGATGGATAAAAATCACATCGGGGTTGTTAACTTAAGAAGAAGATAAAATCATATTTGTGTGTATGTATATATATATATATATATATATAAACATTGAAAGAATTTTCATTTTTATTTGACTGTCTAAAATTTAAAATAACGTAGTAAAACCGATAATCACTTCTAGTTTATGATAATACGAGATTACGAGAAAACCTTTGAGCCGATTTTGACAAACAATAACTCGTTTTAAAGGTTAAGGTCCAGAATGTCGGCAAAAATATTAGCTTCCAACGAAATTCCAATTTTATTATCAAATTTTCCGCTTTTCCGTTGTGTGCGCAGTGGTTCATCTGTACAATCATTCTTTGTTTACATCACCATGGAAGCCATGATTTGTATATAGTTGTAAATCAATACATTAGATACATTTTATGTTTGGATAAAAATAATAGCATCTCTATTCTTTAATGAGTGGTTTGGTGCAACATATACATACATAGAGATATGGGAGGGGGTCGATTAGTTTTCATCGAGTTTTGAAGGAGAAAAATATACGTTTCGTTTAAAATTAAACAACGGAAACCCAAAATCATTGGAAAGTTAAAAGCCTTTGACGAATAAACATATAGCTAGAAAGTCAAAGGCGGCCGCATTCTATGAAACTTTTCCTAATGTTTGTTTCATTCATTCATGGTATTTAAAGTGCACTTTCTGAACCGACTGATCGTATCAGCACACGACCTATAGATTAACTTAAAACTAGAACAGACACAACATCCAGCCCCCGCTCGTTATTTCATCACTATCAAACGGGAAGCCCACATTTCACCTATGATAATTTTTTTCGGCCACGCCGAGAATTGAACCCGGTTTTCCAATTAAAACGTTTTAGATTCATTTTAATGCTATAATCTGTAGCCATCGCTACAACGATCCACTAGTGTATATATATTCTATAAAGGTTGTTTTATAGAACATCTTTGAAAATTGATAAACTGTTAAAAGCCACTTGGTTATATCCAACAAGTTTTACAATTGTAACTGTACCTGCACCGGTGTTCACGCGGTTTAAGACGTTAAATTATGGTAAAAGTTCAAGCCTTGAACGAATGATTAAGGGTAGTTTTCCCATTCCCTCTCATAGTTAATGCGGATGCACTCTTTCTCTATGCAACGTTATTCATCCTTACCCCTTTAATTAGGATGTTAGTAGCTCTTGTGGTGAAAGCAAAAACGTAACCTTTCTATTCTCCGATAATGACACTTGAAAGCAGGAACAACAAAACACAACAAATTAGTTATCTTGAAGGTGTGTGTGTGTGTGTGTCTCCCGGGCGGGAAGGATTTGCTGTAACTTTTTTACATCCTTTCTCTTTCCTTAAGCTCTAGTAAGGGTGAAAAGAGGAGTAAAGGGTTGTCGATAAAGGGCATGGGAGCTCTGGAAACTGCCCCGCCAGGATCCGAAAGGGGTCGTCTATAAATAGCTCACGCAGGACACTCCGTTCCCCCCACCCACCTTCCTTCCGCTCAACGAAAGGGAGAGGACTTGAATTAATCCTTTTGACAAATTGAAAAACTTATCTTACGACAACTTATGTTAGGTCTCAACCTCTTCCCAGAAGTGTTGGTGGCGTTCTTTAAAACACACTTTCTTCCAGGGATGAAATCAAAGATTTAGCTTGGGGTGGGTGGGGTAGGGGGGGGAATTAGGTATCAACCGCCTCAGATGGGACCTCCGGAAAATCTTCGAACAATGAGTCCTTCTAGGAGCAATTAGAAGAGGGGTATCACACCGAAATATACACACCATACTAAAAAATGGAGCAGCCCATATTAGAGCAAAGTTACCTTTATGAGACCATGTCCAAAAAAGAGAGGGGGAAGAAGAGGTTTCATTCCTTAACCCTTTTATGTTTATTACTAATCCAATCCAGATACATATAACTTGTGATAGCATAAACAATGTTTTTAGGTTTATACTACAATTAAAACAGGCTTACATTCTTGAATTATTATAAATTGGGGTAACGGTGGGGGGGGGGGGGGAGGCGGTAAGGNCCTCCCACGCCTTCCTCTCGTAGGTTAACAAATGGTTCCCAGTTTGTAAAGGCATTAGAGCCCGGATATAAATTATCTCTCAAACGCCACACAAAGGACGAAGGAAAGATAATATTACGCAGGTCAAGCTCAAGTTGTAATCACGATCTCAAGGAGAGGCAGGAAGGCGGCAAGGGAGAAATGGAGCTAAGGGATGGAAGAGCGCGCTAAAAATAGCCGGTCTGGTTCAGGTAAAGTGTGGAGGTATGCCGCGCGCAGTACAGCTCAAGTTACCCTCCCTTCCCCCCTGGCTGCTCGCAACATTGCAGGGGTTGTGTGGATCAATACACAGGTACACCGGGGTGATAAAAAAAGAGTTGAGGATGGAAACGCTCCAGGTTGAACTTGTCTCTCCTTGTGTACTTAGGATGACATAACAAGGATCAAGACCTCACATCGGTGGGCACGCGGAGTAAAAACGTAAAACTCTCATCTTGTCTTGTTCACCTGTTACGCGGAAGGTCATGGTTCAAATACCCGGCCTAGGATACTGAGGATAGATTTCTTAAATTTATTTTCTTCTCTGCCTCTACTATAATGCGGATACATTTCCTACCTTCCTCATCCCTACACTTCTAAAATAATCGATATCGGATAGCCCGGGTGGATAGTAAGACACGCAGGGGGGAGGGGGGAAATGGTTAAGGGAAGATAGGATCGATTGTATTTGCTTCCTCTGGTATCCTGAGATCCTTTGATTGAGGATGCTCGAGCCATGTGTAAGGAACAGGACCGTAAAAGGCGGAAGAGGGGGATAGGGGAGGCAGTTTGCTCCAGGCCTCTGTTTCTTGGGGAGCCCCAAAGGCCCATTTCTTTCTTTACAGCAACAAGTCTTGCCGCAGCCATAACGCACGTAGTGTTTTTTTAAACCTTTTTTTACCCGGAACCGGCTGTTAGCTTGCTTTTTGTAAGGGTAAGAATAATGTAGGCCTAGCTTAGTAATATAAGAAAACTTTCATATTTTTGCCCTGTACACAGTTTACATATTATGTTATTAAACATTAACAAAGAACAGAACTTAAGGTAGTAAGTTTTTACGTAAGAGAGCCCCCGAATCTGCCCGCGTGCCCAATGATGTGGGTCATGGCACAATAGTAACAGCTAACGAAGAATCCTGGATCCGATCCGTTCTATTAAAGAGAGAGATTTACAGCCTTCTTAAAAATACTATCGTTAAATATGAAAGAAGACTATAATATAGTATATATTATATAAGAAGGCGCATATTATTTGCTATATAACATGCGAGTCATATATTTCACTGTTAAAGTTTTGGTACAAAAATTCGGAATAAAAAGCCACCGGTAATTACTTACTCTATGGCGTTAGGAACTTGAAAGTTAAATACACCACCTATCCTTATCTTGAGCTAGTTCTATCCAACCCACCTCATTACACCCTATCTCTTTCAGGTCCATTCTAATGTTATTCTCCCATCTGCAGCTTGGTCTTCTCAATGGGTTAGGCAGTCAGTATCCTGAACAAGGTTCTAGATTCTACCATTCACGTTTTATTTCCTCCCTACCCAAATATACGAGCTTTGTCTGTCCTAACAATGTCAACAGGGTATGAAAATCATTATTATGTAACCTCCTCCACTCTACTCAATCTGTATTCTTTGTCTGATCATATACGTAGTATTTTCAGCGTTCACTTCTAAAACTATTTTCTTACTAGCCTCTAATGAAGTTTCAGCATTTCTGGCAACAGTTTCCTTACTATTTCCTAGCAAATCTAAATCATCTGCTTATCATAATAGCTGCATTGTACCATTTAATGTTTACCATTCCCTACTCTCTTACATTACCTTAATAGCATACACTAAGTCTACAGTAGCCCCATGGCTTCTTTGTTCCTGACTGACAGCTCACAGCTGACAATTGATGGCTTTGAAAAGTTACCAGACCAAATTATGTATCCCTACGCCGAACCATATGATCTGCAAAAACATGTGTTTAGCAGCTGTCACTTCTGACATTCAAAATGTAGGTATTTACCTTAATGCTGACTGTCAGAAGTTAGCTGTGAACTGTCAGTCAGCACCATAGAAGTCACGGGGATACTGTAGATTTAAAAGTAATGGGCGAAGTGCATCTACTTATTTCAACCCATTATGTATTCCGGAAATATTTGACAAGTGACATTCAAACCGAACCCTGCCACGAGTATCAGTCAAACACACCTTAATCAGCTTGATACATTTTTTGGGTATCCCAAACGTTACTAAAATTTAATTAAATATGTTTATTTTTACTAGATCATAGACCTTTTTAAAATCTATGGATAAGTGATGTACCGTCATGCTGAATTTCCACCTTTTTTAAATAATATTTTCCTAATAGTAAAAATCTGATCAGTTATTAATCTATATCGTCCAAAATCAGAAATAAATAACATCCATATTTTTCCAAACAATTAATACAACTTAAAAAAGTGAATGTCACCAATGGTAATTTTGAATAACCACTATTTTATATGAGAACAACAAGTTGTAAAGACGTGGTACTATAATTTAATTTAACACCAAGTTGTAGTAATACCGTAAAAGTTATAAGGCTTACTTTAAAATGTTTTCCGGAAATTAATGCTGCGAGGAGAGTGTAGTTTGTTATCCTTCATTAAAAAAATAACTAATATAATTATGTGAAAAGTACGTACATTAAAATGTGTTTGTAAATGGCAAGTTTTTTCGTGAAGGAATATGAGCAGAATAATATGCTTACATTTAAGTTTCATTTGAAAGTAGTGGGTGTCGATGTGTTTATCGTGATCACAGAAAATAAAAATATATACAGTCTTCATACGTGCTAAAAAAAAATCAAATTATTAAGTGAACTGACACTACATATGGGAATTGAAAATGTTGCTAATTAAAGCAAACGCAGATATCTGCTCAAATTATTATTTGTTTGTTTTATATATTATACAATAATATCCAGAAAAATAAAAAGTAAAATGAATAATTATTATTGCCCAATAAGCGTTTACTCACCATCACGTGGCTGATAGCTTTTTTAATTCCTACTCTAGAAGCTAGGGATCAATGACCGACAGGGGCAATTTTTTCATATACAATCAAATGTGGTTTTTCGTCTTCTCTACAAGCAAATGCGTCCCACCTCCTCACCCCTCAATAATTCCAAGTCTATCCTGGTTATACATTTGTTATTACTTCAGTAGAATAGGAATGAGGACGTTCCTGTTTGCAGGAAATGTAGCCACATTTTCACGGAGAGAAGTGGAAAAACACTTTAGCTAACCTAGTCGGTGATTCGAGCCCCAACCTCCACTAAACATGTAAGAACTAACGGCCTAGTCCATGCGCACCAGTGCATGTATGTCAAATGTTGGTGCAATTTGTTAATAACATCCCTATTAATCTTGTAACACTAAAGCTATTCGTTTAAATGTCATTGTGCTGGATATTGGCTTACGTGCCTTAATTCATTTTGAGTCGACCACATCGACGAGACTTCGGATCGTTAATTTATCATTTTGTAAAAAGGAATAAACACAATCTCCTAAGAATAAAAACTAAGCCCTTAGGGGAATCGAACAGATAATCTTAAGACAGTTGGGAAAAGGCGTAAGACGAAAAAACACACTGGATCAAACTAAAGCGAACACAACTACTGGATAGTGATTGTAATGCTTATAAATATTTGTAAATGACCCAACCAAAACATTCAATTAAAACTATCGCATGTTACCAACTTAAACGACCACACCCCCATTAGAGTCAAAATGAGGGACACCTCCCTTTTCCCACTCTTCATCACTCAATCCTGGCGCATGCGTGTTCCTAGACACTTGTTCACTGCAACATTAGGTTCCTAGTTAAAGCCCTAGATGGGTCGATTTACAACCGGTGTCAACAGGGCCCGGACCCTGGAGAGGCCGAGACAAATTCTCATAAACCATTTGGAGAGGGATCATCTTCTATTTTTTCATTTTATAAACTAGCATTTATTTTATTTGGGCGTCGTAGAACCTGATATGGGAAACTTTAACTTATTATGTCAGCAGTCAAAATAAATGAACCTATCAGGGTGGGGTGTGAAAAGTCCACTTTTTTAATCCGAACAAAAAAAATCAAAATGGAATTATACACATGAAATATTTCCGAAGTAAATTCGAAGGATAAAAATTAAAAATAGTTTTTATGTTGAAGAATAATTAATTATATATTGGCTTATTGTTAGAGCACTGCCCTGGTTAGGTACGAGGCTTAACTTTCATTTTCAGGCATTAAATAACATTTGTAAAATGTTATATTGCAAACATGACCAACATATTCCATCAAATTATTATAATGGTACCCGTTTCATTGGCCGAATGGTCTAAGGAAATACTATCGCAATAGATTAGACTGCATATGATGGGGAGATCGTGGTTCTATACCGGTCGCGTGTAATGAGGCTGGTTTTTCCTATATTGTTTCCCACTTTCTCTCCACGCAGATGCGGGTAAACATCCTCTAAATTCAACCTTCCTCACCCCTAACCCATTAGCGTAGTTAGTACATGAGCGTATAACCCAAATGGATGAAAAGACACGATGTTAAAACATATTATCATGGTATTTAATTTAATTATTTTAGACTTTTGTCACGTTAGCATTAATTTGTAATTTACATAAACAACAAAAAATTACAAAAATTAGAGGAGACAATCTAACTCTCGATATTTTGAATGGCAAAGCATACTGTCATAGCAGGATTTTTTTTATAATCTAAGACGAAAGAGGCGAGTCTTCGATGGGAAGACAAAGTTTTCAAAGCTTTGCACACCCTAATACATAGCAGTGCCTGCTTCACAAAAACAAACTTAAATAGTATTGTTTAGAAGTGGATGCGTTCTAAACCTGTAGGCTATATTAAGACATCTTTTAGTTAATTTTCAAAAGCTTAAAATAAAAGTCCCATGATCCACTTCGGTGGTTTCATGGTCTAAAGCTCTTAAGGCTTCACTCTCACCATAGACTTGACTACCGATGACAGAGAGATCAGGGTTCGAATCACGGCCGGGCGTATTGAAGGTGGATTTTCCCTAAATAGTTTTCCACTGTACCCATGCAAATTCAAGTATATTTCCTCTAAGTTCAACCTTCCTTACCCCTATGACATTAGAGTAATTTGTACATAAGCGTCTAGCCTAAACAGGTGGTAGAGGCAATGATGATAATATGTTAATAATGATGATGATAATAATAATAATAATAAGCCATATTACCCATCAGCGACCTATAGCACGTCCCATCTTATTTGAGACTCAAGAACCAAAAAACCCTTCGGATTAGGCCAGGTTGCCAAGCCTACGAGCGAGCGACTGAGCGAATGCGTGGTCAAATTGGCAAGCAAGCGCGTGATTAGCAGATAGCTCTCAATAGTTGTTGACGAGGAGGAAAAGGTTCGAATCTTGGCTCAGTGAGCTGAGGGTGGTTTATGACAAGTGATTTATTTTTGTGGTTTTCCCATCTTCTATCAGCGCTAGTGGCGATTCTTATCTGTAAAGGCCTACTTTGATTATAGTATTGAAGTGTTTTAACATATTTATATATGGTTTATGATCTTACTAATTAATATGAGCCGTTAATAGCAAGTGTGCTAAACCTATCAATAGTTAAAAAAAGTCAAATATCATGTAAAATCGAGAAGTTTTCCTAGCCCTCAATAAACCAACATACAATAATTATGCCTAGCGCCTGTAAACTAGACTGTGCCGGGCCGAGCGCGAGCTCTTGAAAAATAGAACCAGTTCTATCTTTCAAAGCGCGCCCTCGCTCGCTCAGTCTGGTCGATCCCTCAGGTGGCCACGTGGTATAATGCGCTACTTCCCCACTAGATTTAACTGCCGATAACGAAGAAACCAAGGTTCGAATCTCGGTCGGGTATAGCGATTTATTTTTCCAAAATAGTTTTACACTCTACACGCAAATGCGGATACACTTCATCTAAATAAAACCTTTATCATCCCTAGAGCCCTTAGCGTAATTAATACATAAGCGTATAACCCGAACGGGTAGTAGGACGCAGTGCTTTTTTTTAAAAAGAGTTGACAAAGAAAAAGGGGAAGGAAAGAATCTTTATACACATACTGACGTAAGAGCCCCGCACTTTTTAATTGTACAGTATTTAACTTAAAACTATCATTTATAAATATATTTTTAAACTAAATAAATGCATGCCCATATAAAAACAAGTATATTTTCACAGTAGGCATACTTATGTATCAACTATGCATGGCAAATATTAAAACGATTGAAAATATTATTTATCGAGAGCAAAGGAGACACGCATATTAATGGATCAACCAGCTGACTAGCCGTTTCTAACCGTTCTGAACAAATTATCCTCTTGTTGCGAGAATAGTGCTAGCCAAGGATTCTCGCGAATTAGGAACTTTGTGTTACATTTGGATGTGAAATGTTATTGTTTCTATTTCGCTTGCGTCTCTTCAACACAAATATCACTATACATCCATTACTGCTTCCAGCCAATGGTCTAGGTCGGTTTTTATTCAAGTCGTATATTATTCCACTTCCGGCTGGCTAGGCCTGTCGTAGCTTCATATGCTTTATAATCTATCTTAATACTAGGACGGCCACAACATCCAGTCCCCGGCCGTAAAGTTATCAATGTGAGAGGGTAAATCCATATTTCAATCAATGATACATTTTCGGCCATGCTGAGAATCGAATCCGGGACCCTTAGCTCAGTAGGCAAATACGCTAACGACTGAGCTAAGACTTCAACACAAATGACTTATTGACCAAATTTAACTTTCAAAATGAAATAAAAATGTTATAATACGAGTAATAGACTACTAGCGAATATATGTGGATTTGGCAGCTTTACTTAGAGGAAGTGGTAAGGGGAGATTGCTTTCCTTAGATCTCAAATAAGTTGGGATACCGTATTAACTATCCACTCGAGAATAGGCTGTAAAGAGGATGTTTTCAAAGAAGTGAACCATCATTCTTCTGGTGAGAGGATCCTTAATCAAACCGTGGGAAAAAGCCTCAACAGGGCAGGCGTCTAGGATAGAAAGTTGTCCTCTTGAATCAAATCAAGGAACACTATCCGTTCTGTCAATCCTGTAAAGCACTAGGGCAAATATTGGATGTCAACAAGCCCAACGCTTTATCTCAGTTGTTAGCACGTCTAGTTATAAGCTAAGGCTCTTGGGTTCGATTTTGGGCATGGTGGAAGATGCACAACGGATGGAATGGGGTTTTCCTAATTTATATTAATAAATTGCTGATCGGGGGACTGGGTGTTGTGCATGTTCTACTTAAGATATGTTTTAAGCCATGTGGTGATATGATTCGTTCGTATATTATACGTTAAATAGCCTTTATAAAAGAGTTAAAGCAAAATTGCAAGTATTTTAAAAGTATTTTCGGTGCTCTTTTCTAACTATACACCCGCCTCGGTGGCGTAGTTGGCTAAAAAGCTTGTCGTGTTGAGCTCTACTGCTGAGGACGGGGAGATCGAGGTTCGAATCTCGGTCGGGTGAACTAGGGGTGTTTTTTCCTAAATGGTTTTCCACTCTCCTTCCACGCAAATGCGGGTTCACTTCCTCTAATTCAACCTTCCCAATTCCTAATTCCATTAGAGTAATTAGTACTTAAAGCGTATAACCCGAACGGGTAGTAAGACGCGGTGCTAAATATTATTATTATTTTTATTATTATTATTATTATTCTAACTATAGAATGTAAAGTTGTCGGAGAAGATATTTACGAGTTGCGGCCATGAATGATAGCCTGGATATCTCAATTGATAAAGAATGGTCCAGGTCCAGAATCTAATTTGCAACTTATCAGGGGTTTTCTGAAAATTATTTTTGTGAAAGTTTTAGCTTCCAAAATTAATAATTAAACGTACTTTCATTTCTAAAAGTGTATTCAAATTCACAGTCGTAACTAACTGCTTGTTTAGATAAATATGTGTAAACTAAATTGTTATTGACGGACACAAAGGTAAAAAAACTCAATATAAACATAAATCAGAAAATAAAACTAGTGTTCCTTACTACCAATATTATTCCACGTAGTCTTCTATCTCAACAGTAATAATTTTCCTTGCTACTTAGGTGACTTTCTACCCTCCCTTTAGGTCAGGGGTCTTCAACCTTTTAAGGTCCAAGTTTCTGTCGCTTGTTGGCTCGCGGGGCCGCAATGCTGTACCGACAATATTAGGATTGAACAATTAGTAATTAATATATATATATTTATTTTGGTGTCCCAAGTGTTTCAGCTGTGATGAGCAAACACGAACACTCCCGACTGTGTTCAAACACTCCCGACTATGTTTAAACACTCCCAACTGTGTTTAAACATTCCCGACTGTGTTCGAGCAATCCTGACTATGTTCGAACAGTCACGAGTATGTTCGAACACTCCCGACAATGTACGAACACTCCCGACTATGTTCAAACATCATTCGCGACTGTGTTCCAGCTTTCCCGACTATGTTCGAACACTCCCGACTATGTTCAAACATCATTCGCGACTGTGTTCCAGCTTTCCCGACTATGTTCGAACAGTCACAAAATGGTATTTCCTCCCTTGTCTAATAGCGTAGTCAGTCATTTCCCAGTTCAAGGTGCATTTGTATAAAAACATAATGATTTTCTTCACGTATAGATTAAAAACATTTTATAAAATACCTTAAAATACGTATTCATTTTATTATTTAATTATGTCAAATTTAAATCTGTATTTGTCATTTTTTCTATTGAAATAATTTTATAGTTTTCATGAGCCAGCGGGCCACGGGTAGAGAGAGATCCATGTTCTAGGCGAACATTCGTACAATTCTTAAACATATATAAGGCATTCACGAGCTAAGTTTACCTGAATGACAGCTCGAAATGTTACTAGAAGTAATCCCTAATATATGACTACGCCAACAGCTGACATCTATCACTTTGGATGACTGTAATGAAAACAGATGGTAATATATTAATGTGATAGTTAACCACAGTAATTTAGGCCAATATTATTTATATATTTATTTGAGGTCGGACACAAAGTTTATTTATAGTTTTATTCCACTTTAAAAAATATTCACACCACTTTCACAAAAACTTCTAACGAACATAGCCTCAAAATGGCGACTGACGAATTTAAACCATAGGATTGAACATAACGGTAAACAATTTTTACAATGATGCAGACACGCAGTTGATGAAAATACTTTATTCAGTTAAATATTTCAAAATACGATAAAATAATCATAAAATCATGTATTGTATGTAAAAAAAAAAGTGCCAACAATTTTCTCTTTTCCAAGTAAATACGATGCCTGTATTAAAAGGTAGTGATGTATGCACTATAATACACAAAATCAGTAATGTTCCAAAACGAAAAATAAGTACTTTTAATTATGTTTAAAATATTGTTTCGAGTTGGACAAAAAGAAATTATTTAAAAAAATGAAATAGTATGAGAAAACTTAAGTTTACGTTATTTTAAATGTAATATATAACAGGTAATTAACGATATTTATATTTATAGCAAAACTGTGATCTTTTACAAGTGTTGGCAACCCAAAACCTAAATATATGATTTTCGAACTGTCATCCAGGTAAAATCCTATCGTGAATGAAATATACCCTCCCAAAGTACGTTCGCTACTGGTGATGGGCGCGAGGAAATAACCAACTCAAGTTGAGAGACATTTACCGCTAGGGAGTTAGAGAGGGGTGATAAAGGGGTAGGTAGTACGGGATAATGGATGCTGTGAACGAACGCCCTTGACCCGGAGCGAGCACAAAATTCTTTTCGTACAATCTTCTTTGGCATCTTCACTCCACTTGTTCCGAGAAAGAGCAATAGTGGCCTAAAGAGCAATACAATTCCATCTCGTATCGTCCCCAATCACTATGAACGCAGAAAGGTGGTGGGGTCAGGGAGGGGTTTCCAGTCTTCCTACCCCTTGAAATTTTGTACCCCGCTTGGATTTGATGAACCACTTCAAAGTGTGTGTGGAGGGGGAACGGGTAGGGTTCTACATTTACATATAGGGCCCTACTATTAATTTGGGTAAAACATTAGTTAAACACAAATTAATTATTATTTTAATATTCATTTACTAACTATATTTATTAGAACTCCTTACTGTAACAACATTACCACTGACAACATTTCAAATAACTTTTTGTTGTTGTTACAGCATCAACAGTAGCCCCATGGCTTCTTTGGTGCTGACTGATAGCTCACAGCTGACTTCTGACAGTCAACATTTAGGTATATTCCTAAATGTTGACTGTCAGAAGTGACAGCTGCTAAACACATGTTTTTGCAGATCATATGGTTCGGTGTAGGGATACATAATTTGGTCTGGTATCGTTTCAAAGCTTTTAGCTGTCATCTGTGAGCTGTCAGTCAGCACCAAAGAAGCCATGGGGCTACTGTAAGAGCGCGTATCTACACTTTGCCACTGCAAACACTTATGGCAGCTACTACAGTGGATTATGTTGGCTACATCAAGATTTTTGGTCCCGTCGAAGTTAAAATGGCGACGCATGAGAATAATGAACTATTGTTGCTTCTTCTGTTGAGAAAAAAAAAGCGCAGGTGAAACCGAACAATGCATGTTCCCTTTGTTGGTTGAAATATCATCAAAAGACTTAACCACACGCTATACAAAGATTTGAAACAAGATGATTAAAAGTTTTTTCGATACTTTAGAATGCCAAAAACTCGTTTGATGAATTATTCGAAGATGTTGAGTGCAGAATTATACTAACTACACTATTGGCTCTCGGCATGGTGATCATAGTTCCACAATGCTCGACAGATTGATTCAAAATAAGATGGCTGGCGTCAGTGGCTGGGGCTCCGTCTAAACGCACCGAATGCCAAACAATAATCTGCTAGCAGTGGTTCGAACGCGTCACGCGAAGACGAGCTTTTGCCCATCTACAGTCGCCTATATTCCATTCACGGTAGGAATTGACTTCTGAAAGGCCTTTTTCCCTACCAAAATACTATTATATAGTAGGATATTGGTAGGAAAAAAGACCTTTCAGAGAGTAATTCCTACCGTGAATGGAAAATACTCTCGCCACTGCTGTGGCCGCGTTTGAATTAATCAATTTGATCCTATGTATAAGTAAAAGTGGCTGTGGCGTGGGTCAGCCACTAAAAGTGGCCCCATGTAATAGATTGTAGAAAAACAAAGGACGTTTCTGGGAAATAAAAGTTGTATTCATATCAGTAATTATCATATCAGTAAATCAGTAATTATAAAACCTTATTCTCATCCAACCCTCATCGGGCTAAACCACAAGCTCTCCGATTTTCCTGCTACGGGCAGGTCAGGGTTCGAATCTTAGCCAGATGTACTACAGTATGGGTAGTTTTTCACATGAAATGCTATCCCAAGGATCTACAAACTTTCGTCAGTCACGTACCAGTTTCGGGGCCATGCATGCATGCATGGCCTTACGTCGCGTATCCTGACATCTTTGGTGCACACCCGGAGGTACGCGTACCACAGTTTTATAAAAACTGCTCTATCCTATAGTATACTAAGGAATCATACAAAAAAACTCTAATTCAAATATTAATATTTTGAGATTTGAAATCTGTAGAAAGAGTTGTATAGTTGGTAAAACAGGGCTTTTTGAGTTTTCTTTAACTAAATAATAAAAGAGCTCAATCCTAGAACAAGCACAAAAAGTAAAAAAGATACATACTAAATTCCCTAAACAATTGTCCTCTTTTCTCTTTATGACGTAACAAATGACCAATAAATATAAATTATTTAGTGATGTCAAACCTTCGCCAAGAAATCAGTTTGGTGTGCGATGCTAGATTCCCAAACAAAATAAAGTTTTATTTTAATTTATTCAAGAGACAATTTTACTAAAATTGTACATTCATAAAGATTCAACATTAAAAAAAGTAGGATATAATCGTACACGCTTTCTATAAGGCCTAGCTTGGTTATTATTTTTTGAAGCAAAATTTAAAAAAATCTACTATTAGAACTACCCTTAGATTATACGTTTTCCTATCTAAAAAAACAAATGTTATTTATAATGCAAAAAATCTTCGTTTTAATCAACATCATTAGCGTATTTTATTAACATTTCCAAATTTAAAAACATCTTGTTAATTAACTATCCTTAATTTCAATTATGGATTTAAAACCATTATACCGGCTCGAGGTATGACCATAAAACATCTAAATATTAATGTATTCAAAACTTTTTGTTGGGCGGTTGTATTGATAGCGTTTGTGATCGTACTTCTCTGGGTTTGATGATTTATTCTTTTTACTATTAAAATAATTATTACATTACAACGCTCGTGTTACATTATAGTTCTGTTAAGGACCGGCTACAGGGAGTCGCACCGCACCGTACCGCATTTTTCCGGTGGAATGCTAACCATATTTTTAAATGCAAGTGGTTACATGAGTCCGCACCGGCGGACCGTGTACCAGCTACCACCGGAAATAAATGTTCGGGAGTTTTTCCAAACTTTGTTTTCATGCTAACCACCAAGCACTGTAGGGATGGGCGAAACTGGGGATTTACGATATCGGTGATCACAGTGAACTTGATTTTAAAAGATCAGGGATTTATACCAGTGATTATTCACAGTGATTGGCAGTCGCTGTGTCAGCACTTGTAAAACTAGGCATTTCTTTCACAGCCGTTGCACGTGTGACGCTGTAGTAATTGTTTCCAACATTAAGTACAGGATAAACAATATTATATACAACATTCTATTCGGCTCTTGGGCTAAAAATGCGGTGCGGCTCGTGTATGCCACTTGCTAGAAAATGCGGTGCGGTGCGGCTCGTGTAGCCACTTGCTAGAAAATGCGGTGCGGTGCGGCTCGTGTAGCCACTTGTTAGAAAATGCGGTGCGGATCGTGTAGCCACTTGCTAGAAAATGCGGTGCGGTGCGGATCGTGTAGCCACTTATTAGAAAATGCGGTGCGGATCGTGTAGCCACTTGCTAGAAATCGCCGGCTTAAGGCATTGCATAACTCCCTCATTACACACTTGTTTATACAGTAGCCCCATGGCTTCTTTGGTGCTGACTGACAGCTCACAGCTGACAGCTTTGAAAAGCTACCAGGATAAATTATGTATCCCTACGCCAAACCATATGATCTGCAAAAACATGTGTTTAGCAGCTGTCACTTCTGACAGTCAGCACCAAAGAAGCCATGGGGCTACTGTACTTCCAAAAAAGACACCAGCCTGCCTGGGCAATACAAGGATGAAAGAGTGATGAAGTAACCGCCAATCTTACAGCCAATATAATATAAAATATTATTTAATTTGGAATATAATAACATATTATGTTTAATATTTATAAATTTAAGAGCTTGATAAAATAATAACTTTACAAAAAACTTTCCTTAGCTTTCAGAGCTTAAATTTTAAGCAAAACCTATGTTTTCCCACTTTACACCACGATGATAAATTTAACGAACGCTCTCCCACCACCACATCACTCAAATGAGAAGTGAGTTGTTTTTATAAAATAAACATATTTTTTAAAGTACTGATACAGTCATTCAAGAATCAGGAGTCTATTGCGAGAGTAGCGCCTTAGACTACGCGGCCACTGAAGCACAATTGGAAGCTACTATTTTTACCGACATTCTATAATATTGTTAGATGGACATAAATAAACTGGACAAAGTTTATTAATGTTGCTTGGAACTCATTCCACAGCACACAGCGCCTGGTAAAAAATTAATTATCTGCTACCACTATACATTTTGAGTTTTGATTTTTTTTAAATAATTTATAAAACCATTAAATAATATAATAAAAAATAATTGTTTGTAGCTGAATTCTAAGTTTTATCCGCAATCTACGTTTACTGTTATTGCGGATATCCGTATCCGCGCAGGACTCAGGACACTCAAAAACACATAAATGCGGCACCATTCATCCACGTGGTTCTAAACCTGTGTGCCGCGGTACAATGGTGCACCACGAACCCTTCAAAAGTGTGCCACCAAATTTGGATCAATGTGTTAACATAATACCTCTGCGAATTAAGATCCCAATCTCTCGAGAACATCAAATGCCTAATAAAGGAGGAAAATTATAGTACTTGAGTATTAAATGGGTTGACCTGGTAATCTAGGGGTAAGGTGTCAGACTTCTGTGCTGGAGTCCGGGGTTCAATCCTCGGTCCCGGCACAGATTTATCTGATTACCAAACCCTTCCTTCATCTCTAAAAAGACGTGTATTAATCACAACTTGTGAATGTGGGGAATGCCAAGCCTCCACCATGGTTCGGATTCCACGTAAACTTTAGGGCCTCCATTTCATTTCACAATCACCCTACCATTCATTACATATTAGCATAAGTGCGTATAACCCGAACGGGTAGTAATATGCGGTGCTAATAATAATAAACATTAAATGAACCCTCTTCAGTGGCCGCATGGTCTAAAGTGTGATTCTCGTAGTAGATTAGACTGCCGATGACGGGGATATTATGGTTCGATTCCGATCGGGTGTCCTGAGGATAGTTTTCCCTGAATGATTTCACATTCTCTTTCTCGACGAAAATGCGGGTACACTTCCATTAAATTCAACTTTCCTAATCCCCAATCCATTAGTGTAATTAGTACATAAGCACGTAGCCCAAACGGGTAGTAAGACGCGGTGCTGAAAGAAAAAGAAAGCAACATGAAACGAGAGTCGTCTTATCGTTTACACGCCCTAATCTTGGAAAAATAAAATAAGTAACAACAAACAGGTTCAAGCATCACATTAAACTACTAATTAACTAATTATTACCGTTCGAACTATGATTACTGTATTTTTATTTAATTGCTATTTTAAGAACATGAAAACCTGCTTCAGTGGCTACATGTTCTAAGACGTAATTCAGACAATAGAGTAGACTGTTGATGACAGGGAAATAGAGGTTGAATCCCAGCCGAGTGTACTGAGGGTAGTTTTTAATACATTGTTTTCTACTCTCCCTCCACGCAAGTGCGGGTACACTTCCTATAAATTCAACCTTCCTCAGCCCTAAGACACTAGCGTAATTAGTGCATGTGTGTATAACGTGAATATGTAGTATAGGCTCAGTGATATATATATTTATTTATATATTATATATGTAAAACACTTATAAAATTGTGAATAGGCTAAATATTAGTCACATTTTGTTAATATATTATGTTATTGAAATATTAAAAAAAACATCTTTTCCTATAAAGTGGTGCTCGCTCTTCAATCCTTTTAAGTATACCACTAAAACTGAATCTATTAAAATTCTATTAGAAAGAGTGCAGTTAACACACACAAGAAAAAAAGGCTGAGAACTAACGTGACTCGAGCCATTCGGTGAAAATGTCAGAAAACCCATACATTTCCTGCGACGTAGACTCCGATAACAAACGCTTGACAAGACCCGCAGACAGAGATGAATATGATATGTGTTTATCTGCGAAGAAGCGCGCTAGATAAGGAAACGACACCGTTTAACACGTTGTGATAGGTTCAGTAGCCTCCCACTACGACGGCGAAAACAACCTGTGGGAGCGAGCCTAGGCCAAGCCTGTAAGGAGACATTGAACTTGTAGAGAGAGAGAGATGAGAGAGAGAGAGAGCTGACTGCCTGACCGCCTGTCATTGCTGCCTCTTGCGCAATGTTTACAACAACACACGGCGCAGTACAGTACACTTGAAGGCACATAAATGCGTGAACATTCGTCCTTACGTGGTAATTCATGCGCGGAGACGAACTTCGAATGCAATATATAAATATACAGTAGCCCCATGACTTCTTTGGTGCTGACAGCTAGCAGCTGACTTTTGACAGTCAACATTTAGGTATATACCTAAATTTTGACTGTCAAAAGTGACAGCTGTTAAACACATGTTTTTTCAGATCATATGGTTCGGCGTAGGGATACATAATTTGGTCTGGTGACTTTTCAAAGCTGTCAGATGTCAGCTGTGAGCTATCAGTCAGCAATAAAGAAGTCATGGGGCTACTGTACATTATGTTAAGAAAATAGGGTTTGAGAGGTTATGACGAGAACCAGAGGTGCATCAAGTGGGAAGCATTTTTTTTAAGCACCACGTTTTACTACTTGTTCAGGTAATACGCGTATGTCCAGTACTTCCGCTAATGATTTAAGGATTGGGAAGGTCGAATTTAGAGGAAGTGTACCAGCATTCGAGTGGAGGGAGAGTGGAAAAAGAATTTTAGAAAAATCTCCGGTTCGAACCCCGATCTCCCTGTTATAAGCAATCTAGCCTAACACGAAAGTGACGCCTTGGACCATGCGGCCACCAAAGCAGGTGTAACATTTGCTCTCATTCTAAAAAACACGAATAATTTCAATCAAAGCTTAAAAAAGTTGAGATAGAACTATAATATAGAACAAAATTTAATTGTGTCCAGTGAATAGAATAATTTTTTAAAGACCAAAGTTACCAATTGATAATTTAGGGGTAGCGTTAAATGCATTTAAAAAAAGCCTCCAAAATACATCAGTTGAAAAAAAAATATATATAATTGATTTGATAAATAATTATTTGTCCTCTTTCTCATCCCAACGCCGATATCTGGGTGGGCCAGTGGTCAGAAAGGTGGAGTGGGTTTTTCGCAGGGCTGTAGAGTCGAAAGCAATTTTGGGTTGAGTCGGAGTTGGAAGTCGATAAAATGTACCAACTCCGGCTTCAAAATAAAAACTTATTACATTATGTATGGCTTATACTCCATATTCAGGTCTATCATAGGAATTTAAGGGTACGTTCAGGTGAAAAAAAGGGGCAAACTAGAGAACACATAAAAACTATGGGAAAAACAAAGATGTCCCCTAAAATGATGTTTTTTTAAAAAAAAAACCTACCGCTAAGACAGATGGCCAAACCAAAAAATTATAATTATTTAACGGTTTTTAATGCATATTAACTTAAAAGTTCAATCTTTAGCTTGTATTATAACTTAGGCTGAATTTTTAAGTTCATCAGTTATTTTAGCCATATTAAACGACCAAAAATTATGTTATTTTATTTGACCCTGATTGGGGTATGGATAAGAAATATAAAGAGTACTTATACACCCCCACTAGTTATAATTTCTATTTGATATGCATCTTTAATATTACATATCCCATTTAACTAAGGCTAGTAGTTAATTGGGTCTTTTACTACTTAACCGTACTTTATTTTTCTTACCCGCCTCGGTGGCGTAGTTGGCTAACGCGCTTGTCGTGTTGAGCTCAACCGCTGAGGACGGGGAGATCGAGGTTCGAATCTCGGTCGGGTGAACTGGGGGTGTTTTCTCCTAAATGGTTTTCCACCCTCCCTCCACACAAATGCGGGTTCATTTCCTCTAATTCAACCTTCCCCAATCCTAATCCATTAGAGCAATTAGTACTTAAAAAGCGTATAACCCGAACGGGTAGTAAGACGCGGTGCTAAATGTTATTATTATTATTTACTTTTCTTCCTTGATAGAACTCTAAAAAAAATAAAATTATTAGAGAAGATGCCTTTTTTTTCCAATGTTTTTGCATGTATGTGTGTTTATTTATTGGCCTTATTATCTTCAGGTTTTAAAACTTTATATCTTTCCAATAGCCCACCTGCAGTTCTTCAGAGCTTTTTCTTTTCAGCCCAGATGTAATCCATGATGATGTTTGCTCAAGGAGTGTGTCAGCAGCACCCTGTTTCTGAACTTCTTTTCATAACACAATTTGTCCTGACATAATCAAAAGCCTTATTTTTTCACTTTCTACTCTTAAGTTTTCTTTTGCCCTTTCTCTTTCTCTCTTCTCAGCTTCTTTAAGTCTCTTTTCTCTCAGCTTGGTTTCCTCAAGTACTGAAGATACTTACTTCTTGCATTTATTCCATAGGCAATGAGCTCTTTTGTGATCGGAACAAAAGCATGTTTATTGCCATAAGACATCAAGACGTGTATGACATTCAATCATGCATTCAAAGTTCTTTCTTTCATAACAGCTGTCTGCTCTGTGATCACATGTCCAGATGGTGAAAATCCTCTTTAAACATCGCCATTACCATGTGACAAGGAAATACAGTCTCTAACTACTTTTGTAACTTCCATGTATTTTGTGTCATTCATTATATTCTTTTCTTCAAAAACTTATTTACAAAATGTGTCAAGGTCTTTATAATCGATTCCTAATAAGTGTTTCTACTCTGATCATCTTCCACTCATTGATCAGTTAGTCTGTATGGACATTAAAAGGCATCAGCCTTGCTACTTTACAAAGTTTTTCCTCGCTGTTGATAGCTCTGAGAGAGATTAGTTAGTATCCCTCAAAAGTATCGAGCTTATATGTAGACAGAATGATTTAAGCCCTTCAACAGCTTTAACAGCCTCGGGATGGAAAAAGCATAAAAAAAAAATGGCCAAGAAGGAGACCTACAGGAAATAATAAAGGTATCACAATAAATGGAATAAATTCCAACCAAAGAGGAAATACTCCTTGGAAAAATTAAATAAATTTAACAAGGTGAAAGGGCCTTGAAGCTTCCCATGAAGTCATCTGTATTGGCACATTGTACCGCAGTAATTTTCTTTTATTAGGTCTACTAATCAATATACTCCAAACATTTCTGAAGGAGTGAAAGTCGAAGTCGAACTTGGCATACCGACTCCACAACCCTGCTTTTTTCATACAACATTATATGAGCAGAGGCATACCTCTTGTAGTGCGTCTTGCAGCATGCTTATTACATTTTGCCCCATGCAACCCAACCTGTTTTAACTTTTGCTTATCTTTCCATGAGTCAGTGCATTTAAAGATGTCGCAGGAAGTACTTGCTGCTGTGGTCGCTGTAACTATCTTCATTATACAGCTTAAGCTACAACTAGTGACTGTACCGCATCTCTCCGTTTTACGTGATTTTTACAGTCGGTGTGTGATAACCACCACAGCAATAGATGGATCTGATAGTCATTGCTGAACTAGATTGTGTTTTCGGGACTACATTTCATCACAAAAAACTCAACATAAAAACTTTCACGGAAAACACAACTAGACAAAACAACGACACCACATCCGACAATTTCTCTATCGATTTTACGGGACAAGGTTGTTGCAGCGTGCTCCCCAAATGTTTGGGGAGCACTTGCACCTATTTGTGGCTACATACGCTTAGTTACATTTGGCGCATGCATGCACCAATGTGCATCTCCTGTGTATCTAATTGCATACAGAATGTTGCATGAAATAAGGCATAACTTAAACGCCCCTTAAAATCGTTTTAGACACAAGCCAATGTTTTCGGTGGCCGCGATTCCCACGGTAAAAGGCCTGTTAGCAAACCCACGGAAGTTAAAAATAGAACACTAGTGTACGAATGTAATAGAGGCTGTGTCGAATTCAAGCAGAAATAAAACCAGAGTGAAATTGTTGTAAGAACGTATCTGGCAATTAAATTGAAAATAAAATAATATGTTCATTCGTAAAATCATATGCTATCAGCTATGTAATTGTCACCTTTGAAAAATCTTATGGATTCCAATAACATTTAGGACTAAACAAAGACAACAAATTTACGTAGTGGCGAATTTACAGAAACTAACATGGACACAATTTTTTTAAATTTCCTATACTGCTATCAATTTTTTTTTTAATAATGATAAGTTTTCACTATTTAATAGCAACGTTGATGAACGATGAGATAGTTTAGTTGGGTGGTTTATAACAAGATCGGGCTATATTTACCCTCTAGAGAAGGTAAAACAAATACGTTTAGAGTAACAACATTAACTATATTTTAACTTAATTTGTATCAAAGTAATTCAAAGTAACATCTGCAGTCTTCAAAACAAATGAAACAGTGAAATAAACTAAAGTGTAAATATATATACATAGTCTGGCCGCCATAGCCAAAATCAATAACAAAACATAAGTAGGTTTTATTAATTATCTCCATAACATAAATTGGTTAACTACTAAGAATAATAAAAATAAAACATGGATTTGTATTATTGATAATCACCAAAACAAAACACAAATCAGGTATTATTATTAGCTCCGCGTCTTACTACCCGTTAGGGTTATACGTACTTACACTAATGTGTAATGGTTAGGGTGATTGTGAGATGAAATGGAGGACCTACAGTTTAACGTGGAATCCGAACCACGGTGGAGGCCTGGCATTCCCCACATTCGTAAGTTGTGATTAATACACGTCAACAAGAGGTGAAGAAAGGGTTTGGTAAACAGATAATCTGTGCCGGGACCGAGGATTGAACCCCGGACCTCAGCACAGAAGTCCAACACCTTACCCCTAGACCACCGGGTCATCAATTAAGTATTGATCGCGACGAAAACCAAGATATAAATTTATATTATTGAGGGTCATCAAAATAAAACATAAATTGGGATTATTGATTGTCAGCCAAACAAACATAAAATATTATTAGTCTATTAAACGTCACCAAAGTAAAACAAAGATTGTATTATTAATAGTAACCAAAGTAAAACATTAATTGGTGCAATTAATTGTCACCAAAATAAATTACACGATAATATTTTCTAGTTGTTTTCCAAAACATGCTTTCACGCAATCATATAATAGCTTTACGCTATTTATCTTTAATACAAAATACCATTTTGTTTCAATTCACTTCTGACATAAAGGCCTGCAAATTGAATCCAAACCAGGTGTAGAGGGGGTGGTTTCCAACATGTAAGTTTTGATTGAAGTTTTTCTCATTCTCTCTCCAAGCCAATGTGGACAAACTTCCTAAACACCACTCTCCTAACACCCATCACTTAGAGTAAGCCACTAATATGCCTTGTAAAAAAAAATTATAATCAAGCTGAGGAAATTAATTAAGACATGGACAAAACAAAAAGCGATTTGAGGATATTAATTACTGTGGCAAGAAGGTTTAGCATTAGCAGCATTTGTTTAGTTCGCATGTTAATTATAATTGCAAGGTGTCTGACATCTTATCTCAAGACAGTAGCAAGTACATCTGCTGAGCTAGCCTTTTTTTTTATCACCACGCCTTACTACTAGCTTTATTTTATTTATTTAACATCACGTCTTACTACCCGTTCGGGTTATATGCTTGAGTATTAATTACGCTAATGGGTTAGGAATTGGGAAGGTTGAATTTAGAGGAAGTTAACACGCATTTGCGTGGAGGTAGAGTGGAAAACCATTTAGGAAAAACCACTCCCAGTTCACCCAACCGAGAATAGAACCTCGATCTCCCCGTCCTCGGCAGTCTAGCTAAACACTAAACCTAGCGCGTTAGCTAACTACGCCACCGATGTGGGTCTACTAACTGTTCAGGTTATACATATATACAATTACTCTGATGAGGTAGGGATGAGAAAGGAAGCATTTTAGAAGTAAACTACCCGCATTTACACGGAAGTAGAGTGGGAAACTATTTAGGGGAAACCACCCTAAGTAGATCTGACCAGTATTCAAACCCCGTTCTCCCCATCTTCAGCAGTCCAGTCCAACACGAGAGTGACACCTAAGTCCTTGTTTAAGAGTTTGTAAGCCGTGTGCTGATTTGATTAATTAGTTTAGATGAATATATGGAATGCCAGGCCTCCACCGTGGTTCGGTTTCCCCGTTAAACTGTAGGTCCTCCATTCCATCTCACAATCACCCAACTATTACACATTAGCGTAAATGCGTATAACCCAAACGGATAGTAATACACGGTGCTAATAATAATAATAATAATTTCAATTTCCTTTATTATAGTGCTGGCCAACAGTTGTAAGACCTATAACAGGCCGGAACTGAAAAGTACACAAGTACCTTACAAATATATATATATATATATATATATATTTATTTACATGAGGAAATAAGATAAACAAAAATGGCTAAATAATGTTATATAATGATGAATAGTTACAATAATAATAACAATAATAATAATTAGTTCAGAAAGTAAAGTTTAAATATCTCCAATATAAGAAAAATTATACCACAAGAAACAAAGCTAAATTAAAACCTTTGTGACCTTAAGCAACAATATACGTGATCGTAAATAAATAACTTTACTCGTTAACACAGACGTAGCAAGAATATAATATTTATTTATCAATACAAATGTTAAACTCTTAAATATATTATAGCTGTAGTATTTTGGTGAGAAGAAACTTTTAGAAAAAACAAACATATAATTTTGCACTCAAAAGTGAACCACTTTCATAATAGTGTTATTTTATTGCTATTGATAATATTAATCAAAACCGACAGCTGTAGAAAGAATCACATAGCTTGATGTACAAATACGTTAAAGAAAATTAAGTAACTTTTGTGTCAGTAAATATGTTTCCTTATATCAGATTTGAGCTCAGAAACTAACAGGAACAGAATTTATTTTCGTTGCCCCTTTGTGTGGCTCTTCATCTTCTAAGAAGCAACCCGCCTCGGTGGCGTAGTTGGCTAACGCTCTAGTCGTGTTGAGCCCGACTGCTGAGGACGGGGAGATCGAGGTTCGAAACTAGGTCGGGTGAACTGGGGGGGAGGGGGGGGTTCCTAAATGGTCTTACACTCTCTCTCCACACAAATGCGGGTTCACTTCCTCTAATTCAACCTTCCCAATTCCTAATCAATTAGCGTAATTAGTATATAAAGCGTATAACCCAAACGGGTAGTAAGACGCGGTGCTAAATAATAATTCTATGAAGCAGTTCGACTCATGCCTTTGTTCTTGAGTAATTATGATCCTTGAATTCAACAATCTTAAGATTATGCAGTTATGTATCAACTTTAAATACACGTGATTAGTGAGAATTTTTTTAATGAAATTATATAATGCTGTAGTGTAGTTTAATGAAAAACTCAGTTTCAGTCAGTAAAAAGATAATAAGTTTTTATATGTAATATAATTTTATTATTAAAGTACAAAATAGTTGGGTTTTTTTCACCAATAAAACAAACAATATCAGCCTACAGTTCCGTAGTAGATCACAACATATTTTTCTTCTCTGGAGTAGATCGCTAGATCCAAAGTCCGACCACTCCTATTCTACAACATCAAGACGCGTAGCAAATATGAAGAGAAATCCAAAAAGGATAGTTATATAACGTGGCGGCCAGCTGCGCAGCAAATAGCAAGCCAACAAGGGGAAGCCTCGATGGCGAAATACCCGCGTGACCTCGCGAAATACTTGGCAACTGGTTTGTCCGAAGGTGGAGCTGATGAACTTGCTTCGCCACGCCCAGTCGACTTAAGGACGGTCTCGCTAATGACCTTAACAACATCACATGTTAATTGTTATTTTATACTTCTTCCTATTCTCATGGTCAAGTAAAGTAATAACAACCCGCACCGGTGGGCACGTGGACAAAAGTCCCATCTTGCCTAATTTCCAGATAAAAGGGGGGTCGTGGTTCTAATCAGGTTTAAAGGGATTGTTTTTACTAAATATAATTTCATTCTCTCTTCATGCAAACGCGGTTACATTTAGTCTAAATTATCCCTTCATCTCTAACCCATTGATAAAAAAAAAGGCGAATTACTGGAACGGGTAGTAAAACGCTGTAAAAGAAGAAGATAATTACTTCTTAATACAAGATACTTTTATTTTTAGTTTAAATTATTGAAAATGTGCACTTCAATTTTTAATAAAATGTATTATTTATTGACATTTTGAGATGGAGGGGGAACTAGAGTAACACCCACCCCACCCATCTCGGAACTACGTGACTGATGGATATATTAGAAGTAATATTTTCATAGGTACAGTAGCCCCATGGCTTCTTTGGTGCTGACTGTCAGAAGTGACAGCTGCTAAACACATGTTTTTGCAGATCATATGGTTCGGCGTAGGGATACATAATTTGGTCTGGTAACGTTTCAAAGCCGTCAGCTGTCAGTCAGCACCAAAGAAGCCATGGGGCTACTGTAGAGCCTCTGAGCAAATTCCAACATATTTTTGTGGCCAAAATTGATAACATTGTAGTATATTATTAGTTTTATTTTATAGGTATATATAATATCGACAAAAGTGACAGATGCAGAGTACATGACTTGACGTATGCATACGTGAAAGTATATTTGGTAGCATTTCTGTTAGATAAGGACCTTCCTATTAAAAATAGACTATACTGTAGATACCACTCGCAACTGTTATGCTTGTACCGATGATAATGGACTTGTGGGTTTGTTCCACCGGTTTCAGGGGCAACTTTTGGGCCGGGCGAACAGGGTGGCTGTTCCGGGCGTCAGCTCGAGGGGGGTGACGAGTGGGGGCACCAAACAAACTACCCACTTTACCTAAAGTAACCTGAGTGTGATAAGATTATGTTAGGCTTGAGGATTATTTTCATGTTTTCTTAATATCCGTCGGTTATATAGGGAGGCGCCAGAAAGCAATCCCGCCCGGGCGCAAAATTTACCTCTGGCCGTCCCTGCTCAGGTGATTGTTTCAGCTGGGATGAAACGAAACGCTTGCGCCGGCCTGGAGGAAGATTATCAATGACGTCCCGAAAATACACGAAGTCATGTTGCCATGACGACATGCGAGCATTGAGACACTCCCTCTTTACACACACGTTGAATATATCCGGTTTTTAAAGTGTGTTTTTTTTAACCATCAGACTGCATATAAAGGGGAGATCGGGGGTTCAAATCCCGGTATTGTATAGTGAGACTATTTTTTCCTAAATGGTTTTACACTCTTCTTCCCCAGAAATGCGGATGTACTTCCCTCTAAGTTCAACCTTCCTCATCCTTAACAGATTAGTACATATTCGTATAACCTGAACGGGTAGTAAAACACGGTATTAACAAATAAACTAAGAAAAGTAGATAAAGAAAATTAACTATTGCTAACGATTGTTTATAATAGTGTTACCTATAATTAAAAGGCTGTACAATGCAAACAAAAGATTTCAATATAAATAAAAGAACGAGAATCATTAATGTTTTCTCGGTATCCTAACTAATATCATTTTACCTTTTAAAGATTGGGATGATATATTGCCACATAATTTTATAAACAGTATAATATCGTACTAAATTAGGTGTTAAGTTTTTAGAATTGGATTATAATTCATTATTAATCAAATAAAATGTAAATAATGAAACTATTCTGCTGAAGAGAGCCCGCGGCACAAAATAAGAACTATACTTTTAGAGTAAACTACGAATCACTAGTATCTTCCCCGATTTCAACACTGTAACGGGATTCAAACCAACAGAGTCCATCGGAGGTGGTTGAGCAACATTTTGATGCATTGCGCGTTACATCTTGTCCCACACCACGGAGCCGTCAATACATAAAAACTTTTATCACTATCGATTGAGATAATAACCTGAACACCACCATTTATGAAATGACATTTCACACTCTTTTGATCTACTTGAGTGTCCCCTCCCTCCCATTCCAACACCGGTAGTCATGGGAGATATTCTCCCACAGTGTTTGCGTTCAATTTCATGGTGGTGACCTGGCGGTCTAGGGGTAAGGTGTCAGACTTCTATGCTGGCGGCCGGGGTTCAATCCTCGGTCCCGGCACAGATTTATCTGATTACCGAACCCTTCCTTCCCCTCTGACAAGACATTCTTGTGAATGTGGGGAATGCCAGGCCTCCACCGTGGTTCGGATTCCACGTTAAACTGTAGGTCCTCCATTTCATCTCACAATCACCCTACCATTACACATTAGCGTAAGTGCGTATAACCCGAACGGGTAGCAAGACGCGGTGCTAATAATAATAATAATAATAATAATAATAATAATAATTTCATGGTCTCATGGTGTGGGCAAAATCTTCGAATGTTAACTAACTCCCTCCAAGATTGTTGATTTGAATCCCAGTGGGTTCCGAATTTCTGAATCTTCACGTGGTGCGAGTTATTCGGAGTTAACCAACCATAAGTGTAATACCATGTGCTAGTAACTATTAGCTTAAAATAATAATCCTCATAGTGTATAAAGATTCTCGAGCTTCTGTCCCTTATAGGATTGGGTGCATGGATTATCTTCTTTTTTATTCGTGCGCCACATCTTAACTTACTTTTCATCGAAGATTTTCGTATATTTACACTAATGGTGCAGGAGAAGAAGGTACAATTTTATAGGAAAATGTATCCTCATTGATGTTGAGGGAGAGTGGGAAGCTATTTCGTTAAGGTCACCTCAGTCTACCAGGCAAGGATTCACACCCCCGACCTTCCCGCCACCGAAAAACCTAAATACATCGATGCCTTTGTTCTTGTATCCACCAATGCGGGTTCAAATATTGATGCTGTGGCGCAAAAGTTAAGGTGCGGCAGAAGGGAGTGCAAGTATTTTTTAGTTTTTATAGAATATAAATTTTTTAGCAAAAATAAATTACATATTTATCCAGTAGCAACAAAGAGTTTAGTTTTCTGCACATGCTGATATCAACAGATCTTGAATATCAGTCAAGGGTGTCCTGGAATGTTGCCAAAACATTTTAAATACAGAGAAAAAGTTTTGACAAAATTCCAGGACACTCTTGACAGATATTCTAGATCTGTTGATATCAGCATGTGCAGAAAACTAAACTCTTTGTTGCTACTGGAGAAATATTTGATTTATTTTGGCCAATAAAATGTAATGCTATAAAAACTATAAAATTACTCGTGCTCCCCTCTGCCGCACCGGAAAAACGACGGGACTCATTGCTAACATGTAGAAATCCTGCGTATGTATTTTATTTCAAAATATGGTTAACGCCAAAATGGAGATGAAATGTTTCAACATGTTCCTTAAAGGTTAAAAGCGATTGTTTTAAGTTTTATATCTAAAAAAAGGTACTAAAAGTTGAAGATAGTTTATTTTCAAGGACGTTTAATCTGAAGTGTAAGTTCTAAGATCAAAGTAGATATTGTAGTTATAAACCTTGAACTAGCCTTCTCTCAAACAAATAATATACATACTTTAAACATGCTTACAACAAAGCATTATAAGATAATTGGATACTATTTTAGTGTTAAAAGCTTCAAAACTGCCATTCCTATAAGAGACATCGCAGTGTGAAGCTATTTCCTTCAAGTACGCCCCTAAGTCTAGTTTTTCAGTTGGCATCACCCAAGATCGCTCTCGGTGTTTTGCAAATCATTTATGAGAAAATAATACAAATTTCACTAGTTTTAAAGCCCATTACAACCGTTTATATAACTACCTATCCTCCCTTTTCATTCCAAATGATAATAAAAATTCTACGAATATGAGAAAGAGCCGTCAACCTCACAGCTGACAAAACTTGGCCACTCTCCGATATTAACGCCGAATTTAAAACTAGAGAATGCGCTTGCCGAGATGATGATCTATTTTGTGTGTTCAGTTGAAGAAGACTGACGTCACATGGTCAGGTGGGAGGTAGGGAGGGCAAGAGGGGGGGAGGGAGGGTGGAAGGACAGAGAAGGTGAGGAGAATCATTCACCTCTACACGCGCCAACAGCGCCAGGGACTTCCGAACTTGGTAGAACACAAGGCGACAAATTATATTATCAAGTATTTACTAAACACGAGGTAATTAAAGCACAAGAATTGAAAGAAAACCCACTTTAACGGCAATGCACACTATTTTGAATATTTAATTTTGTTGTTGGATGATTACTGTAGTAATTGAATTAGTAATAGTTATGTTCATAATTCGATAATTCAACTAGGTCGGTGGCAAGTATGGCTAATGAATTAAGCAGGGAGTTGAACCAAAATACTCATCGGTTCTGGTTCCTGTTCCGGTCCTTTAAACCAAATTTTAAAGTTTCCTGTTTTATAAAATTAAACGTTCTTGTTCTTTTCGGTTCTTAATTTGGTTCCGGTTATTAAAATTGTATGTAAATTTAGTTCTATTAAAGTATTTGTAAACTAAACATAATGTTAAAACAAAAACGAACTATTTATATAAAAATACGAATAATCCAGGTGCTTTATAATGTATTTAAAATTCATGATTCCATTTAAGCAGGAAATCATTATATTTTATTTTTGTTTGTCAGGACTCTAGAAATAATATAAAGAAGACGGACTCTGTGGTCTAGAATTTTATTTTTGTTCGTCAGAACTCTAAAACATAATAAAAAGGGCCTCTGTGGTTTATTTTTTTATTTTTGTTTGTCATAACTCTAAAAGATAATAAAAAGAATGCCTTTGTGGTCAAGTTATCAAGTTTCTGGCTACAGATATAGAAATACCAGGTTCGATCCTCAGCGCTTTCATATTTTTCTGTGAACCGGTTGGTTTGAAACGGGGTTAAACTTAACCTCATGAGAACAAATGGGGACCTACTTGAATGAAAGAGTAGCAACTCCGGTTTCTAAAACTGAGATTAACGGCCGAAGGGTTCTTCGTGCTGAGCACATGACTATCTATCTACAGAAGGTGGCTCTATCTTCGCCAAAAGATGGAAGCTTCTCGTTCGGAATGGCTCGATTGCGGGCTGACGCGATGGAATTTTATTTTATAACTTTTTAAAATAATTTTATTTATTCTATGCGTAATTACAATTTAAAAAAGATCAATAAATTATCTAAAGCTTGTTTGATGCACTAAGCCAGCTAACTTACCATGTCGGAACCAAACAGAAATAGTGGGGACCTATATGATTTTAGTTTATTTGTCTAAAAAATTTAAATCAGTTATGTAGTGTGTCTGTCAATTCTTTTTATGTATTCAAACATTATTTTAGGCTTCATTAACACGATATTACAAACAAATGTTACGACTTTATCCTTGATTTCAATTCAAACATTTTAAATTTAAAATGTTAGTACTTTCTTGAAGTCTTTAATTTGTGTACACCCCAAAATAATAAATGAGTTTGCAGGGTTACAATATGTAAAATTTATGTAATTTACCTTAAAAATCATCTTTGATATCCTATATGTGTCAGAGTTCGGTCAGGCTGACAAGCGTGCGAGCTAGCGACTGTTTGGCCAAACTGGCGAGCGCGTGATTAGCAGCTACAAAGCTCTCGATAGTTGTTGACGAGGAGGCAAAGGTTTTCCCAATCCGCGCTAGTGGTGATTCTTATTTGTAAAGGCCTACTTTGATAATATACAAGTATTTTAACATATCAGTTATATATATATATATATATATATATATACATATATATATATACATATATATAGTTATATATGTATATATATGGTTTATGATCTTACCAATTAAATTAGGCTGTTAATAGCAAGTGTGCAAAACCTATCGCTAGTAATAAAAATGTCAAAATGAGAAGCTTTCCTAGCACTCAATGAACCAACATACAATAATATTGCCTAGCGCCTGTAAACTAGACTGTACCGGGTCGAGCACGCGCGCTCAGTCGCTCGATCGTTCCAGTCTGACCACCTCTCATTATAACCAATGTGTTCTATTTTATATTTTAGCCGCTCGCTCGCCCAGTCTGGCCGTCCCCCCACTCGGAGAGAAAAAGAGAGTAAGAAATCGTTTAGGAAAGCTTCATACTCAGTACACCCGGGCGGGATTCAAGCCCTGAAGGCAGTACAGTCTATTTCTAGATTGACGCTTATAAGCTGACACCTCTAATCCGCTCATTTTTGCTTTATTTTGTATGCAAACGGGGAAAAATTCAAATCGGGAGTATTTTCTTTAATTACATGCAGCTACAGTAGCCCCATTGCTTCTTTGGTGCTGACTGACAGCTCACAGCTGACTTCTGATAGTCAACATTTAGGTATATACCTAAAACTTTGACTGTCAGAAGTGACAGCTACCAAATACATGTTATTGCAGATCATATGGTTCAGCGTAGGGATACATAATTTGGTCTGGTAACTTTTAAAAGCTTTTAGTTGTCAGTCAGCACCAAAGAAGCCATGGGGCTACTGTATAAGAGCCAATGTGATGCCATAGCGTGCTCTTGCCTTTAGATAACCCTTTATTGACTAAGGTAGGATACACCGTAGTGTGCACCTGCCTTTAAGGAACCCTTAGTTGACTCTAGCAATTCTTAACCGGGGGGCCACGAAAGGTTTTTTAGGATATCTCAAAAATATATTAAATATTTTGTTTGTCTATTACTGAGGTCAATTATTTTAATTTCAAATTCTAGCTTCAAAAGAAATTAGGCCATAATTAAATGATGTAATGATGGTTTCTGTAAAAATTACAAATTTTATAAAAGCAAATGCTCTTAATTCTAGACTGTTTTCTACTCTTTGTGAAGAAGTTGGTGCCGGCCATACATCGCTACTATTCCATACAGAAATTAGATAATTGTCGCGAGGGAAAATTCTTGATCATTTATTAAAATTAAAATGGGAAGTTGAATTTTTTTTAAATGATAAAAAAATACAGTTTGACAATTTATTTCTATGGTGGGAATTGGATTGCAAAACTTTCATATTTGGCAGACATGTTTTATATTGTAAATCAGTAAATTTATCTTTACAAGGAAACCAGTCCAACACTTTTACTTGCATGGATGAATTCAAATAATAGAAATAAATGTTTTTGAAATGTTTCTGAACCATTCGCAAATGATTTCAGATAAAAAAATTACATTTGATAACCAGCATATACATTATTTAATTAAATGTCATCTCCAAAAATAAATATAAAAATTTAATAAATATTTTCCAAATAATCAACTTGATAGCAGAAAATTGGTGGATTCAAGCTAGAACTTTGAGGAAATAAAAATGCATTTTTGGGTGGTGAGGGAGTGAGTGAAAGGCCAAATAGGTGAAACCAACCTCAGTACACGCAGCAGGGACTCAAACCATTACTAAAAAATTGGACCAAAGGATGTTGATATTTAGTCTGCGAGCCCATATGTGAAAATATTAAAAGAGTTATTTAATACGAAAGTGTATATTCTTGTCAGAGCCAATATCACTTATTTTATGTGTCTACATTTACAAATGAAGACTGTAATAGAAATGTGTTGACCTGAAGATGTGCAACCGCTATTAGAATTAATTTTTTTACCGGAAGTTAAAAAGATCACCCCTACGCCACTTCAAATCCCCATTCCCGGAACCATTGGGGCTATGGGACCCATCTTCGGGTGAGGGTTACCCATTGAAACACCTTACCCGAAAAAACCAGCATCTCCCAAACTCCTTCAGATCTCCTCCCTCCCCAAACACATCTCTGGAACCGCTGGTTACTTTTACTTAAGTATTGCGCAATTTCCGCACGGGTTTGCTAGTACCTATCAAATAAAAAACGTAATGGTGGGCGCATGGACAAAGGGGTCAGTTAAGTCTAGTTTGGTTTGCTGGTGATGGGGAGGTCGGGATTCAAATTCCAGCTGGGTGTTCTTGCTGTGTTTTCATTCAAATTTTCCCACTCTACCTCTACGATAATGATGGTACATTTTCTCTAAATTATTTCTTCTCCATCGCTACCCCACTAGTGTAATTAAATGTGTAGATCCTGGACGGGTAGTAAGGCGCGAAGTAAACAAATACGGATCGATTGGACATCTTCAAATTAATGTGTATATAGGGAGGGAGGGGGAGGGGGGTCTTATTTTTCTAGGCAAAAGCAGGACTTAGAGAAAACATTTTGATGTCTAGATGATTAAAATATGAATAAGTAAATGACTTAATGAACGTGTGGTTTCACGATGAAACATGGCCACGATGTTTTCATAAGAGTAATTTGTGTCCTCTCTAAAATGTCGCAGAAACTCTCGCTTATTATGAAGAGTAATTAAAAAAAACCTTTATAGCCGGACCTGCGTCAAGCTGGGAAGGTAATTAACCGTGTCTACAAGAGCTCAGCACGGAGAAACACTTTCCCTGAAGCGCGTTCTGCTTTCTAATTCCGCGCCACCGCCACTCCAATAAACATTTTACTATAGTGCTGCGTTTCTTCTGTGTCTGTGTGTGTGTGTGAGTGAGTATAAAAAAATAATAATCACAAGAAAAGCAGAGAGAGATCGTCCAAAAAGAGTAATTTGAAAACTCAAAGAAATTATAAATGTAAAAACACACATAAAATAGCAAAATATGTGCGTCAGAATTTCTATATATATATATAGAGAGAGAGAGAGGTAGATATATTTATTTACTTTTTCCCTTCCTCTTTTAAAATATGGCAGTATTACTTTTAGAAGAAAAATTAGGGGGCTGTGACAACCTTAAAAATGGGGGTCCCAAGTACGTTGCGCCCTTCAAACGAAATTTTTGGTTGAAAGACGCCGCGCAGGCACAGGAATGAAGTTTTCCTACTTTAATATAATTTTTGAACCCTGGTGTTTAGGACTATTTGTTTTTACTCTAGCGTACATTTTCAACGAATTAGGTGACCTGGTGGTCTAGGGGTAGGGTGCCAGACTTCTATGCTGATGGTCCGGGATTCAATCCTCGGTCCCGGCACAGATTTATCTGATTGCCAAACCCTTCCTTCACCTCTGACACGACGTGTATTAATAACAACTTGTGAATGTGTGGAATGCCAGGCCTACACCATGGTTTGGATCTCACGTTAAACATCTCACAATCATCCTATCATTACACATTACCGTGGGTGCGTATAAACCGAACGGGGTAAGACGCGGTGCTAAATAATTCAATGAATTGGCCCATTATTTCAGCTTACACTCACCGCATGAAGAAACTATGAGGCCTGTTCTACACTAGCGGTTAAAACGCTAGCAACCGCGCCTTTGAATGAAACCCTTGTTATAGAAAATAAATTTGTATCTAGACCAGCGTTTTGACCGCTACCTCTGGCAGTCTGGTGGCGTTAAAATCGCCTAGCGGTAGAAACGCGAATCAAACTACCCCAGACGTTAAAAGGAATCTCTGCCTCAATGTCACAACTAAGTCTTTCAGCAGGAATAATAAATACTCTTCCTCAAGATGGTATCACGTTTTGCAATATTTTCATTCACTAAACCAAGTAGTTCATCGAATGAAACCACAGACATGCTAAAGTACAAAAATAACTTCTTTTGGTACATTCGGTGATTCATAAACATAATATGAAACTGTCCTGTTGAGAGACGGTTAGATAATGTGGGGTGAGTCCAACAACGTCTCTTTTGACTAGATTTTTGTTGTTGTTGTGAGTTTACTTCCAACAAAATAAGTCCCGCAATACATCCAGCCTGTACAATGTCCCCTTTCAAACCATTCTGCAAAAGTGGAAGCAACAACCGTGGAATTTAAACCGCTAGTGTAGAATCAGAAGCGTTTTGATAGCTATTCAACAGTTACATTTTGACAGTCAGGTGTAGATTCAAGATTTTGGGGGCGTAAGCTAGCGGCAAAACCACCACGTTTTAACTGCTAATGTAGGATCAGCCTAAGGTCGATTCTAAACTAGCGGTTAAAACGCGGCGGTTTTGCAGCTAGCTTACACCCCCAAAATCTTGAATCTACACCTGACTGTCAAAATGTAACTGTTGAATAGCTATCAAAACGCTACTGATTCTACACTAGCGGTTTAAATGCCACGGTTGTTGCTTCCACTTTTGCAGAATGGTTTGAAAGGGGACATTGTACAGGCTGGATGTATTGCGGGACTTATTTTGTTGGAGAAATTTTGCGAAATAGAAACTTGTCAAAAGAGACGTTGTTGGACTCACCCAACATTATCTAACCGTCTCTCAACAGGACAGTTTCATATTATGTTTATGAATCACCGAATGTACCAAAATAAGTTATTTTTGTACTTTAGCATGTCTGTGGTTTCATTCGATGAACTACTTGGTTTAGTGAATGAAAATATTGCAAATCGTGATACCATCTTGAGGAAGAGTATTTATTATTCCTGCTGAAAGACTTGTTGTGACATTGAGGCAGAGATGCATTTAACGTCTGGGGTAGTTTGATTCGCGTTTCTACCGCTATGCGGTTTTAACGCCACCAGACTGCCAGAGGTAGCGGTCAAAACGCTGGTCTAGAATAGACTATAACTTATTTTCTAACTTGATAACAAGGGTTTCATTCAAAGGCGTTGTTGCTAGCGTTTTAACCGCTAGTGAAGAATAGGCCTAAGTAGTCCGACAACTTAACCTACTCAGAAACGAGTATTTCTATTAAATTAAGAGTCCCAGGTTTGATTTCCAGTACAATCGGAACATTTATAATTGATAGAATAATATTTGAGTTTTCCCGCCACACTATGTTTTTTTACCGCACTCCCCGTCTTATTACTCGTCCTGATCATTCGAATATTACTAATGGTAAAGAGATAAAGAAAGGTGAATGGTACGCCTAACCAGTATTCAAACCTAGATCTGAGAGGCATTAGCAAACCAAACTATACGAGACTGACACCATTATTCGCGTGCCTAACTGTTGGGGACTAACAAATATAAACATATTTAACAGCAGGAAGATGTGTTTGAGTCAAGACTTAATGATTTATTGTATCATTCTCACATCAAACCTTGGCCACTGACCTCTTTGTCCCTCCCATCTAACAGAGCCACTAGCCGCCACTGCAGTGAATACCATAAGAAACAAATACCATGTTATTAGGGAGCTTTCACAAATAAAGTGGGCTACTCCATTAAAAACTTTTAACTGTAAACATCAAGTTGTTACTTGAGTGTGTGTGACTTTTCAAGAGTTATAACTATGGTAGTTAGGTGTATAATCTGAGACAATTTTTTGTTACTTTAATCTCAAACCCCTAAATTTTGACTTTACAAGTTCGGTATGTTGTAAACTTATAGTCAAAGGTTTATAGCTAGCCAATCAAGAAAAAGTATTTCCTCGTGGGTGTTCGTAGTGTTCCAGAGCTAGAAGATAAAATGTTGTCAGCCATCTTTTCACGTACAGTGAAACACCATTAGACCAAAACCTAGTAGTCCGAAATCCCCTTATAATCCAAACACAATTTTCGTAAAATGGGGTAGAGGTCTGGGGAGAGAGGGGACAACTAATCAAGTATTATTATTATTATTATTAATATTATTAGCACCGCGTTTTACTACCCGTTCGGGTTATACGCACTTACGCTAATGTGCAATGGTAGGGTGATTGTGAGATGAAATGAAGGACCTACAGTTTAACGTGAAATCCGAACCACGGTGGAGGCCTGGCATTCCTCACATTCACAAGATGTATTGTCAGAGGTGAAGGAAGGATTTGGTAATCAGATAAATCTTTGCCGGGACCGAGGATTGAACCCCGGCCGCCAGCATAGAAGTCTGACACCTTATCCCTAGACCGCCAGGTCACCCCTAATCAAGTAAAATGAAATATATTTAATTGGTTAGCAAACTCAAAGTTAAAATATAATTATAAGAAACAATCATAATAAATGCAGTACATTTTTGAATCAACACAGTGCGTTTTCTTGTAGCTAAAATAATTAATTACAATAGGCCTACTGGTAAGAGAAATAATGTAATATTTTTGGCTAGTTTTGTTAGTTGTTTAGTTAATTTTTTGGCTATCAACAACTTATACTAGTTTGAATAAAAAAGAACAGGGAAAGTTGCTAAGAGTAAGTGCACCGGTATTTTCCTGAAACTGTGAAAACATCACTTGATAAAAAAACTCCATATAATATTATTATTGGGTATATTTTACGTGCACTTTTCGAACAAACTGATTTTTTTTATTGGCTATCTTAACGTGCATTTTTCGAACACACTGATTATATAATCAACAAATGACCAACACACTAACTAACCTGTTACTAAGAAAAACACAACATTCAGTCCCCCATACGACAATTTACCAATAATAAATCTTCGACCATGCCGGAGAATAGAACCCGGGACTCTTACCTCAGTTGGTACACGAGAAGGGCTGGGCGATTTTTAAAAGGATTTTGACATCACGATAAATTATCGTCTGCGTTAAACATACAAGTTCTAGCTTATATTTGAACCTAACAGTAAACGTAGATTTGTGTATGTGACAACTAAAGAAAGGCAAGCGGTATGCAATGATATCCAGCAAGTATCTGTCAGCACAGACTGTAGATAGATACACCGGGCCACGCCTACATTTGGGCTGGTGCGTCTTTTCAATCAATACTCCCCCTCACACACACACCACCACCTCTTTTTTGCTCCTTGCCGGCCTGAATATGTATCTACCATGATTACCAACCATCCCACCACAGCTTTTCCTCAATTTTCGTACCTATCGCCGGGATCGCGAGATACAATCTGACTTTCGATTCAGGAAGTTAAGTTTATAGCGGTTGTTTTGTTTTTTCGTTATTTACTTGCTCTGAGTCTTCCCACCCGATCGGACACTCCACGTGTTTACACTAGAAGTTCAGGGGGGAGAGAGGTAGAATTTAAATGAAGTGTTCCGCATTTGTATGGGCAGAAGTGGTACGCTTGTGTTATCAGCACCTGGTTATATACAATATAATATTTATAGTATATAATATACATGATACATATTGCATATTACTACCCATTCGAGCTATCACGCTAATGGGGAAGGAATGAGCGAGGTTAAATTTAGAAGAAATGTACCCTATGTGGGCGGAAAAAGTGCAGGCAACAATTTATGAAAAATAACCTTTGTGCAATCGATCGAGATTTGAAACTCTACCTATTAATTACCGATAAAACAGATCAGTAAAAACTAACGTATTTGTCTATATTTCTACCAGTGCACTTTTTTTTTCGTGTTCCTAATATTTTACTTTTAATAAGCTGTCGATATAAGATGAGGAGAGATGAATTTTAATGAAATGTATCGAAGTTCGTATAGAGAGGCGTTCCAAAAGCTACATTTCGCAGTCGTGGGTGGCTAACTAGAGATGTCACGATACCTGTTTTTCTCAATTTTTACTCTAGAAAATTTCTTATTCCATTAATTTTCCAAGCTCATATAAAAACATATTTATAAAACTTCATAGCATAGCAAACAAACTAAAAATGTATATAGTAATAAAAATCAATTCATTTTAATTTAAACAAAGAAAAAGAGCCATCTTACCCAGTATTAAAGCATATGTTACACGATTAATAAAATAATTAGGAATTACAATAACAATACTTAGTACCACGTCTTTCTAGTTCCCCCAGTTCACCCAAGCGAGATTCAAACCTAGATCTCCCCATCCTCGGCAGTCTAGCTCAACACAAAACCAGCGCATTGGCTAACTACGACACCGAGGCGAGTGAAGTTACACTAGTAGTCATGTATTTTCACATACAAATAAAGCCACCCTGATTTACGCAATTATAAATAATTAAAATAAGGTATAATAAACAATGTAGAAAGCATAATTCTTTTAAATTCACCCAATAGGATTGTTTAAACTGAAACAAAATATATAGCAAATAACAAAATTGAGAGATAATTGATTACCACCCATTCTGAATTTTTCCGTTTTACTTAGATTACATGACTTTAGTTGAGAGCTAAGAATCTAAATATCAAGAATAGTATATTAAAATCGAGCTTAGATTCTTTCTATACCAAAGAATATAGGGTATCGAGGTATCGAGTTTGACAGCCCTATTGCTAACCCTTCAATTACCTTGGTATCAATAGCAATAATACATTTATAATATTATGTAATAAATTCACTTAATTATTGAGATAAATAATATTAGGGCTAATATATCAAGGAAATTCACCAGCATTCGTTCACCTGAAGCTAGAATAGGAAAACACTATGGAAACGGTCCGTGCTATAAATATATTGACACTGAAAAGATAGGAATGAAGAAGGTAAGATATAAAGGAAATATATTCGAATTTTCGTAGAAGCCAGTGTACAAAATAGAAAGAGATGGAAGAAAATGAGCTGTTTATGTGAGGCCTCTTGTTTATCTGCTAATAACTCTTCCCCTCTTCCTCTGACGAGTTTACTCACTCACTATACTATTTGCGTCTTGAAATGGTTGACTTGCTTCTTTTCTTGTTTCCCGTTTTAGTTAAGTTATACTTTCAGGGACTTTTTAAATCTACATCCAGGTAGGAAGAATCCTACTGGCAAATTTCGTGACCAACTAGCTTAAGTTGTAGATTATTTACTAAAAACGTTAACAAAAAACTTCTTAAGTAATTATATATTATTATGAGGTATTTTGTCTTTCGACAGTTCCATTATTTTTGTCGGTGAACTGAGGCCACCAATGCACCCTGCCCTCTGCCTCCTCCTTCATCTCAATGCATTTTCTTCTTCTCTTCAAGTCATATAATATCTAAATCCTCCTTCTTACTAAGCTCCTCTTCCTTCAACCTTTCCTTCTATGATGTTGTGCAGAAGACAGTTCCTCCTAAGAATGTGCCCGGTCCAGTATGATATGTACCTAAGAATCACATCCAAAGTGGTTCTCTTCTCACCCACTCTTCAAAGTACTTCTTCATGTGTCACCCTATGTGCCCCCATGCTCTTCGCAAGTCGTCTCTAACACCACATTTTATGCTCTACAAATATTTCTTTTCCATCTTCCTAGGAGTCTAAGTTTCTGCTCCATACAACGCAATACTTCAAATGAAGTATTTCATCAGTTTCTTACTCAGTTCCAAACTCAACTTGCTGGTCAGCAGTAATAACCTCTTCTTGTGAAGGCTTCCTTGGTCATGGCAATCCTTGACCTAATTTCCTTGGTGCAGTAGGCATCCTTTGTCGGAAAACTTCCCAGGTACTTGAACTGCTCTGTATTTTCCAACTCCTAGATTCCAATTTTGATTTTCAGCAACTCATTATTTTTTGAAATCACCATCACTTTTGACTTTTCAATGTTGATCCACATGTCATCTCTTCTCTCTATCTCTACCAGCAGGTTCATCTTTTCCTGCAACTCTTCATTACTTTTGACTAACAGTGCTAGAACTGCGTTTTTTATTGTATTGATGACGCGTCCTCCTATCCTGAAATTTCCACGTCTCTCCAGGGCTTCCCTGACCAGCCACTCTTCATACTAGTTAAACAGACTGGGTGACAAACACCATTCCTGCCTCAATCCTCTTACTATCGCTACACTTTTGGCCTTTCCATCATTCAGCCTCACCTTCACTCTCTGTCCCAGATACATATTTGCAATCAGCCTTATGTCTCTCCAGTTGACGCTAATATTCTTAAGTATTTCCATCAGTTTCTTCTACTTTACTCTATTGAACACCTTTTTCCAGTCGGTGAAACCAATGTATACCTCTTCCTTGACTTCCAGCCCTCTCTTAAATTATTATCAGTATTCCGATAGTATATCTGGTTCCTTTTCTGACTCTAAATTGTTCTTCTTCCATCACACTTTCTAGTTTGTGTTCTAGTCGCCTGTTGAGCATTATTTCCACGATCTTCCGCACATGAAAGATGAGGCTGATGCTACTATGCTCACTGCATTTTTTGGCTTGTTTATTCTTCTTTAGAGCCACCACGGTTACGTCTAGAAAGTCCTTGGGCCATTCTTTTGATTCGTAAATCCTATATATAAGTTTTGTCAAGCCATCAATCAGTTGATCCCCAATTTCTTCAGAAGGTTGGCTGGTATGTCGTTATCTCCAGCAACTTTCCTTCCTCGCATGTCCTTTATGGTTCTCTATACTTCACTCTTTAAAATGCTGGATCTTTTTCGTCTTCCTCTACCTTGTATTATGCTTTATTCTCCAGGTTCCCTGGTCGATTTTCCTTGTCAGACAGTTTTGCCGTATATACTTCACTCTTTAAAATGCTGGGTCCTTTTTCACTTTCCTTTACCTTGTCTTCTGCTTCAAATCTCAAGGTCCCCTGGTCGATTTTGTTTGTCATATAGTTTTGCAGTATACCTATATATTTACAAATAATTATAAAATCTAAAGCAGTACCATTAAATTACTCCAAGAATAAAGTAGGTCAACCATTTATACAATATATTGTCAAATTTACAATAGCAAGTTTTTTTATCACAAATAATATGCTCAATTTGATTATTAAAATACAACCACCTTGAAATATGGGTAGTTTCAAAATACGTTAAGACATTAAACGCATTGAACCCTGATCAATAAAAACAAAACAGTACTCGACGAGGTCAAAGGAACGAAGTTTACACCATCAAGACTTGTTTGCGTCCACGTGCAAAAACACACAAGAAACACGTAAAAAACAATAATTACCACCACTTATTTTTCTCATTGTGGGGCCATCAGATTTCCGCTATGCTCTTTTTTGCTTCCTAAGTCCTGTTCAACTACCTTTCTACTTCACTGACCACGTAAAAACAAAAAGCAAGTTGTTTTTATTCGCCTAAGCACAATAGAGAAATACATCCATACACGCTTTCCGTCATTAAATGTGTCAGGTACAGTGCAGTAGTAAGCCATAAGTTTTATTTTATCTCTACGCGTCCAGTATGAGTTACACACGACTTTTAACTATTTTTTAGATTAGCATCGTTGGTTAAGTAGACATAGTGTCAGTCTTACCTTAAGTCCGTTCACCGTAGGAATTGTTTTCTGAAAGGCCTTTTTCCCTAACAGAAATCTATTATATAGTAGGATATTGGTAGGAAAAAAGACCTTTCAGAGAGTAATTCCTACCGTGAATGGAGGATAGTCTGGTTGGCCTGTGACAATGAGATCTAAATTCTAATCTCAGCCGGGCATACGTAGATGGATCTTACAACATGATTTCTCACTTTCTTTCTATACAAATGCGGGTACTTTTTTCTAAAGTTACGACCCTCCTACTTAGTCGACCTTGGTGGTCTTGGAACTAGGCGCTCGCCTCAGAACCCAATGTTTCAACGTCCAAATCCAACTAAGGTCGATGGTATTTACTGAGCTATACAAATCCGTAGAACTTCCTTCGGAGGGGAAGTAAAACCATCGTTCCGATACTCCGATGTCGATTATGGCATATAAAATAACCTTGAAAGGTATGTGAAAATACCTTCGTTGGCGAAATCGGTAGGCCCTTTCACTCTGGTTCATAGTAAATTCTCGTGTGATGATATGATCAGTCGGTTCAGAAAGTGCGCGTTAACTATCTCAAATAAATAAAATACTGTTGAGAACTTACCACTAAATTATTTTTAAAGCTTTATTTTCATGAAGGGTTACATTCGCTTTAAATAACCACTATAACACCAATCCCTTTAGATAATGTCGTTATAAACCTTTATTGTAAACGTAATAATAACTAAACAAATATCAAAGAAACCTTAGCTCAATCCCTAACGCGCATGTCTTCTAAGCTAGGCATACACATTTCGATTCCCGTCACGGTCGGGGAGGACTAGATTCAGAAAGTCCACGTTAAATGCTCCCGATACAGATGAAAGTCCATTGACATGTGACATGCGCGATATGAAGCTCCTTTCTAACAAGAGACCTCCTGAAATGACGTATGAAGGGAAAACACAAAAGGAGACGGGATCTTGTCATTTGTAGTATGACACGAAGTATGATATAGTGGGGGTGAGGTTGTCACACAAGCGGGGTAGTTGCAAGGGATGCGAGAGTGTGTGTAGAGGAAGAGGGGGAGGGTTGTTTGCGATGAGATGAGACTTGTGAAGCACAAACTGAAAGGATGTTGTAAGAGTGGTGAAGGTTTCAAGAAGAACCTTAACCTACAAACTGGAGTCGCCCGTCAAGGTAGAAAATGATATGACTTCGGTTCCTTGGCCAGGGGTGTATAAAGTGGTGGTTCCATGGCTGACGGGAATACAACTACCCCAATTTTCTTACGAGTCGACATATCTGGCAGTTTTAAAATGTTACTTAATCTACTTTCACGGATACATGTGACATACAAATGTCACTTTTGATAGATAATATTAATACCGTTTAAAAAACACTAATGATATAGTAAATTGTTAATGCTGACCACAAAAAGTTTTTATTTTCTAAATAAATGTGCTGCAAATGTCTTCTCGTAAGAAAATCAAGGTTTAAATAAGTATAGTAAGATTCTGGAAAGTAGAAACCTTTTATAGAATACAAACTTTTTGCGGACAGCACTGATAACATTTTACTCTATTATTAGTGTTGTTTTATAGCTAAATAAGTATATATTATTAACCAAAAGTGACCGCTGCGGGGCAGATGATTTGACGTATGAATATACGAAACAAAATTTAATGTAGTAACTTTTGCGAATGTCAGATGTTATTCTCACGATCCTATATGTGAGGGTGAGGGGGCTCGGATCGACTTCAGGACGTTCATGGAAAAAATTAGAATATTGCATTGTTTCGTTCATTAGATGTAATCCAGACAGAGACGTAACAAAAGGAAATGGGCGAAGGGACATATATAGGCCATACTTTGTGTGGGGAAATCAAACCCTCCCCCCCCCCTCCCCCCCACACTTTCAAACTTCAGTAAGATCTTTAAGCCCGATTGTGAACTTTCCACGCGTTGGTGTTGAGTGTGATAAGGGAACTGTTTTAAGTTACATTATTATTATTATTATTATTATTATCACCGCGTCTTACTACCCGTTCGGGTTATACGCACTTACGCTAATGTGTAATGGTAGGGTGATTGTGAGATGAAATGGAGGGCCTACAGTTTAACGTGGAATCCAAACCACGCTGGAGGCCTGGCATTCCCCACATTAACAAGA
>CABEEJ010000375.1:0-70768 GCA_901482245.1 Timema douglasi | reverse complement strand
TCAAATGCGACACATGTTTATGAAAACTCCACTAGTTTTTTTTTTTGCCTCCTGTCTATCACTGAAGTGGTCACATGTTATGGTATATCCTGTATAGCTGGAGTCCAATTTTTATAGGAAGAGCCTTATCTAAAAGCTATAAGAGTTACTTGACCTATTTTCACTTATTCATACTTTAATAACACAAATAAAAGAGTAACATTTTATAAATACATAATGTATTTTACATAAAGACCCTCCCTATGAAAAATGAACAGTATATACGGTCAACTGCTTTTTAGTGAGTGTAGCGGATGGATTTGTATTACTCATTCCAAAATAGGCCCCCCTCACCCCCAAAAAGGACGAGGTTCAACCTCACAAATAAATATTTCCATGCCGTCTGAAAACTACCATTTATGATGATTTGATGGTGTTAGATAGAGTTACGTTTATGCTGCAGCCTCGCTGCTGGATCATGAATGCTCGCCAGGCATCTCGCTGCTCGCATTTAGCTTTGATGCCTGCCATGGAGCATTTACCCTGCAACTGTTCACACTGCTGTACGATGCTGGCGTGAGAGGTTATCTGTGAGCCCACTATTTCATATATCATCTGATGATAGTGATAGCGATTCATTAGTGACAAGGAGAAAGAAGATAAGGCATGAAGTGCACCCTTTGAATCAAGAAGGCCCTCGTAAAGGTTACTTTCACACAGTTAAATAAAGAGCTCGATAACTATTCAAAAAGGATTTTCAGGCACTAAAAGATGTCGCAACCGATCTTTTAGTATATTTTAAATCTAATTGAATCAGAAATTGTAAACACATCACCATTACTAATGAATAGACCAAATTAAAATTAATAATGAGGTTCGCAGTGACCTTAACCAATCACAACACAAGTCTAGGGATACCTGACGATGGTCAGAAAACAAACTAGTTTATTTTCGTCGCAGTGGTGAGGAAAGCAGCGGGCAGCGAGGCGAGAACAAGATAAACGCGCCAATAAAGATTACTGGTTTTGTTTCATCCTCGCCTGACATCCATGTGCACAGCTCAGCGATGCGCCACCAGCATAAACCTACCTTTAGAATGATAGTCACGGTAAAAAACGCACAGACCACGACCAAGTCGCGGCCAACACATCTGGCTCATAAGAATAAAATGGAGTAAATGCTTTTACTTCGCCTTTTTGAAGCAAACCCTTCAATATGTATGAATAAAAAATCAAAAGCTCAGGCTTATTAGAAATTAAAATAGGAGCATTGGCTCCAAGCAAATCCTTTTACTCTTTTTTTCATATGAATGAAAATAAGCTAAGAATCTAAGCAAATCCTTAAATAAGTGAAGTGTCTGCTTAGTAGTAAGCTCATCTTTGAAAATGGCACGAGTTCAGATAAATTTGCGTAAAAGAAAGGTGTGCAAACCACGTTTAGCGCCTGAACTTTGCAATTATAAAACTTTATATAGATTCTCGGAAGAAAATGCATCATGGTTGAGCGAACACTTTCTTGGCGAAGGCGATGAGAGAAGAGGAGGCGCCCTAACCTAAAAAAAAAAACTTCAGATATTTTTGCAATATTTAGCAAATCCTGAATACCAGTAGGGTGTTTCACAAGAGGTTAATGTTCACCAAACAACCATTAGAAAGACAGTTAATTATGTATCAGATAACATAATTGAAAAATCTGTTGTGTGGGTAAAATTTCCATCATCACTTCAAGAAATCCAGAGAAAAAAAATCTGAGTGGCAGAATCAATTTAAATTTCCAACATGTATAGGAATTTTAGACTGTACGCATATAAAAATTCAAAAACCCAGTGTACATGGTGATGAATATATACACAGAAAGGGGTTTGCCTCACTAAATGTATAATTAACTTTTAATGCTAGAGAGTATTTACAAGCATTGATGTAAGCTGGCCTGGCTCTGTACACGATGCAAGAATTCGGAAGAACTAAATGTAAGGGAGAAATTAAAAACTTTAAAAAATTGCATTTTATAAGCAGATTCAGGATATGGAATTGAACCATGGTTGAACAAACCATATTTAAATCCAAATACCAGACAGCGTAATAAATTTAACAGACTTTTTAAATCAGAAAGAGTAATAATAGAGCGCTGTTTTGGCCATTTAAAGAGGCATTTTACCATAATGCAGTACCCATACAGACTCTCATTTGAAAAAATTACTAAAATCAATGTGTGCTGTGTAATTTTGCACAATATAGCAAAGTAAAGTATTTGGCTGATGACGATTTCCCAGTAGAGGATGGGTATGGGGATGACGGGAATGATGAAGGGGTATTTGAAGAAGATGAAGAAGCACAGGGTAGACAGAGGATAGCAAATTAGAGAACAATTAACCAATTTGATTGATTTAATAAATTAATTTAATGAAAAAAATAACTTAATTTACTCATAATGAACTTTCAGTTTCAATTGAGTTTTCAATTAAACTATTATGATCTGTATCTGATTCCTTTTTATCTAGGTTAGCTAGGTCACGTTACTCAAATCTGGTTGAATTATGTTTTTCTATCAGATTTATGTCCATTGTTAATAAAATCGAAAATTAATAACAACACAAATAAACAGATTAAAAGATGACAGATACAATTTTAAAATGAAAATGTTAATTATTATTCTGTTATAAATTGTAGCCACAAAACTTTTAAACAAAAACAGCTGATTGTGAATTAAATAAAATTGGAGCAAGGCATTCAAAAATGATGAACAAAAGGTTGAAGGTGAAGGTAAAGGTTATTCATACAAAAAAAAAAGCAAATGCTTTTACTTCCACCTTCTGCTCGGAAGTTTAACCTTTTACTTTATGATTTTACTCACAAGGATTTGCTTTAGTTTTATTCTTATGGGCCAGTGTTAAAAAATCGATGGTTTGCTGTGGTCACGTCGCATCATGTAAAAAAAGTCTTAGATAATTCAATTTTAATAGGAAGGGACATTTAGAAAATACAATAATACCTTATGCAGCCAAGAGTGATAACATATCACAACATTATTTTATTACTTTTGATATCCATCAAAGGTGACTGATGCAGATAGCACGAGCTGACCATCCTGATGTATGAATACATTAAAGTGGATCTGATAGCTTTCCGTCAGATACGACTCTTTAGATAAAAATTATATTATAGACCTTTTAGAGATCTGATAGAAAAGGACTTAAACAAAAATTAATTAGGGAGAGAGGGGGCAATTTTTTTAGCACCCCGTCTTACTATTATTATTATTATTATTTCTCAATCATATGTAAATTTGTTCAGCAGTTATTTGCATGAAAGATCATTCATTCACTATTAAAATTGATTCACACACCTCAAATACATTTTTAGCCCCCTGTGGCATACATACCACAGGGTTATAATTTAGGTCCTCTTCTCTTTAATGTGTTTATTGATGACATTGGTAAATATTTGAACTCATCTAGTTATTTACTCTTTCCTGATGATGTAGAATTATTTAAAAATATCAAATCTATTGCAGATCATATAGAGTTACAAAATGAAGTAAATGTTATTCTACAATGGTCTTTTGAAAATGGAATGTCTATTAATAAATCTAGGACCAAATCTATATCTTTTACTAGGAAAACTAATCCTTTCTTTTTTACTTATAAATTGGGCAATGAAAACATAGTTTGCACCCTTTATATTAATGATCTTGGTATTCTCCTGGATAACAAACTTTTTTTCCACTATCATCTTGACCATGTAATTTCCCAGTCATTGAATTACTTGGACTTATTAAATTTATTACGTCATCATTTAAGAAAGTTGACTTTTTTTTATGTCTGTTCCACGCCCTGGTTAGATATAAGTTAGAATATGCTACCTTAACTGACTTTCTTAGGTTGGAAAACGTTCAAAGAAAATGTGTCACTGCGTGCTATGATAAATTATTTAGTAATCGGATTTATTATGATTATGATAGAATTCGAAACCTCTTAGGGCTCCAAACTCTCTTCTCGCGTGGACTTTATTGTGATGCCCATTTTGTTTTTAATATTTTCAATAGCAAAATTTATTGCAAACTTGCCCTTGATCATGTAGGCGTTCATGCCCCTTCTCGGGCTTCTTGTAATACAATTTTTTTTTCCATTAGCTCTTATAAGGTAAGCCCTGTAGGTCGTTGTGTCTATAGCACCAATTCTAGATTTGTCGAATTCGACTTCTACTATAAAAGAAAAGCTAAACTCAGAGAGTTATTTAAGGAAATCCCATATCAATAAATTATCATGTAGAGGCTCTGCCTATAATATTTAAATGTACAATATTCTGATTTAATTTTTTCATATTGTTACTGCTTTTAACCACTCTTTAGTTATTTGTTATTATTGCTATTTTTATTCTTATCATTATTAATTACTATTTTTTTGTAACTATTAATCATTTTATAACATTATTTAGCCATTATGGTTTATCTTATATTCTTGTGTAAATATATATATTTGTAAGGTACTTGTGTACTTTTCAGTGCTGGCCTGTTAGAGGTCCTACGACTGTTGGCCAGCACTATAATAAGGAGATTGAAATTGAATTGAAATAATTATTTTTAGCACCGCGTCTTACTACCCGTTCGGGTTATACGCACTTAAGCTAATATGTAATGTTAGGGTGATTGTGAGATAAAATGGAGGACCTACAGTTTAACGTGGGATCCGAACCACGGTGGAGGCCGGGCATTTCACACATTTACAAGTTGTGATTAATACACGTCTTGTCAGAGGTAAAGGAAGGGTTTGGTAATCAGATAAATCTGTGCCGGGACCGAGGATTGAACCCTGGACCCCTGCGTCTTACCAGCCTTTCGGGTTATATGCTTATGTTTTAATTACGCTACTGGTTTAGGGATTATGAAGGTTTTATTCAAAGGAAATGTACCCGCAGTTGAGTGAAGGGAGAGTGGGAAACTGTTTTGGAAGAACCACCCTCAGTAAGCCTAGATTCGAAAATCAATCTCCCCGTTATCTGCAGTCTAGTCTATTCAGAGTAGCGCGTTAGATCACGCAGCCTCAGAAGCGGGTGGGACAATATTGATAACAATATAATTTATCATCTTATTATTTCATTGGTATAGGCCCTAGATATTATCAATGAAGTTGACAGCTGAAGATCACATGATTTTAGGTAAAATCTTTTTTTTTAGAGTATCGCTTCTAACTGTAAAAAAATGATCCTTCGTATCTAAATCAGACTGTATCCCGTCCAGCCATTGTTAGGTGGTTTGAGACCTCTAGGCCTAGCAACAAGACAGGGCACACCTATATTATATCGTGTGTTATTGGAGACAGGCTGACCTTGGAAATAATGTCGCGTTACAACACGATTCATCACAAACTGCCCGCTCTGAACGCAAATATCGTAGGTAATTTGGGTGTTTTATAGGCACTTTCTAATCACACGGCTATGACGTCACCATAAGACTTTCAAAGTAACTTACCTAGAGTTTAATTTTCATTGGAAGAGGTTTTAGAAAAGGCAAAAATTTATTTTGCGGTTACGTAATATTGATAATATTTTACTATTTTATCGGTGTTATTTTATAGATATAATTTGGTAATATTTATTAAAAGCTGCATCTCACACGACTTGACGTATGAATACGTGCGAGTAGATTTATAATAGGATTTTAGTAAGAAGGGCCTTCTATACTATAGTAACATTAAGTAACTTTTCCGCTTCGGTGGCCGCATGGTCTAAGGCGTCACTTTCACAAAAGACTAGATTACCGATGACGAGGAGATCGTGGTTCGATCTCAGTAGGATGTACTATGGGTGGTTTTTTTTCCCAAAATGGGTATCCACTCTCAAAGAAAATGCAGGTACACTTCCTCTAGATTCAACCTTCCTCATTCCTAACACATTAAAATAATTAGTAGATCGCTGTATAACCCGAACAGGTAGTAAGAAGAGGTGCTAATTTTAAAAAATTATTTATTGACGACTTAACCTAATGGGCCGGGACGAGGAACGAAATGAGTAAATTAACCTGCAATGGCGTGGAAGGAGAACGGAAAACACTACAAGGAAACTAAAATAAGGTGGATAAAAACCCTCCGGCGCCGGGATTTGAGCCCCGACCAACGGTGATCAAGTGAAATGCAATGAGAACGCCCTCGGGCTACACTCTTTTCGTTCGAGGCTTGCGTCGGTTGAAATAATTTGGTGACGGTAAGCCAACCGTTCTCCCCTTGCTAGATCCCAATTATTCAAGTGTACCTCTTCATTAGAGAGAGAAAGAGATAGCAGGGCAAAGGAGGAACATATGAGAAGGGAGCATTGAGCAGAAGAGGAAGGGGAGCCAGTCGGTGGATATGTAACGGCCGTTACGAACGTTGCAAGCTGCGTTGAATAGAGGAGGCACGCTCGCTCTAAGGCTCTAAGCTGTGCCAACGTCTAACCGAGGACTTATCTATCGTCTTTCTGGTTACGCCCCCCCCCTTCTTTACGCTATATTAGTTTTTTTAATACGAGCGAGCGCACTCATATGCGACATGATACATAAAAAAGGTTTTACTGATGTTCTTTATTGTTTCACCTCATCTTACTACCCATCCCAACTATTTACCTTTTAACTAAGTTAATGGGATTGGGGGAAGGTATAATTGAGATGCAATGTACCCGCGCTTGGTTCCAAGAACAGTGATTAACAATTTAGGAAAACATGCCTTCAGTAACGGGATTCAAAACATGAGCTCCCCGTCACTGGCAAACCCAACATTTAGTCCGCATGCCTACCGATGCGGGTAACTACAATCTTAAGTGAAGTAAAATATACAGCGGCAGTTAGAAAATACAAGAGGGTGAGGCCAATGACAAACGGTAAACACTTATAAAAAAAAATTACTGGGCATTGCCAATTTTTATATTTGATGCGGTTAAATTATATGAGTGAAGATATTTGTTCTTTAGAAAATATAATTGAATGAAATTAAAGAAATAGGTCCAAAATACTGTAATATCGGTACTGTTTATTTAAAAATTAGTTTATTGAATGATAAAACATTTTTTGGGAGTTTTATCCCTGGCTAAAAGGGTTCAGCCAGACTGACAAGCGTGAGAGCGAGCGACTGTTTGGCCAAACTGGCGAGCGCGTGATTAGCAGCTAGCTCTCGATAGTTGTTGACGAGGAGGCAAAGGTTTTCCCATCCTCTATCCGCGCTAGTGGTGATTCTTATTTGTAAAGGCCTACTTTGATAATACTATTGAAGTGGTTTAACATATCAGTTATATATATATATATATATATATGTATGGTTTATGATCTTACCAATTAAAACCTATAGGCTGTTAGTAGCAACTGTGCTAAACCTATAGATGACTATAAAAAAAAAGAGTCAAATATCATGTCAAATTGAGAAGTTTTCCTACTACTCAATGAACCAACATACAATAATATTGCCTAGCGCCTGTAAACTAGACTGTTCCGGGTCGAGTCCGCGCTCTTGAAAAATAGAACCAGTTCTATCTTTCAAACGCGCGCTCGCTCGCTCAGTCTAGCCATTTCCTAATAGACTAATGATTAAAGTATAATATGAATGTGTTGTGTTATTTATTTGTTTTTCGTGATTTTCTGACCCTGGTTCTTTAGCGATTAACATTATAAAACTAAGAATAATGTAGCCTAATAGAGTAAGGAAACTTTTACCTTTGTTTAAGTGCCCTTTGGTCTAACCTGCAAGGTAGTAAGCTTAGCCTACCTTGCATTATTTCACTAGGCTATGGTATAGCTCAGGGCTCACGAACTAAGCGCCCACTAGCCATTTTGCGTGCGCCCACCAAGATACTAATATTGGAATCTAGTTCCCTTTGAAAATAAACAAAATGTATTGACACATTTACCAAACATGTTAATAATGGCACTAAATAGTTGTTTTGATAGCAAATTATATGTCTGAACACAGAAATGCTGGGCGAAATATTCAACCAAAAATTTGTACAATTTCTTGAAATTGAGCTAATATTTTTTTTTACATTCCTTTAATATTGTGGATATCAGTATCATCGCCATATATATTAATTAAATGAATGAAACGAATGTTGAAGAATTGGAATCAGAAATTTCAGAACTAGAGAACAAATTTTCCTTCAAGGATTGCCATACAGGCAAAAATTTCTGGAAACTTGTAGGCCTTTACCACACAAAATTTCCTTTGCTGAATATCTTAGATATGACAATTGAATAAGTTTTGAATTTTCTGTGTGAATCAGTATTCTTTATAGAGAAAATTGTGAACAAAAAATATTCTCAACTTCCAGATGCTAATCTAAGGGACTATTTAATAAATTAAATTATGATACAGACTTTAAAAAGATAATCAGTATGTCTGGATACAGTTCCAACCATTAGATTAAAATAGCAGTGAGACATACTTTTTTTTTCTGAATGTTTCATTAAATAATAATTCTTTGTGAGATAGTGTCTTAATGTGTAAATTGTCAAAATAAATTATTTTAGACACAAAGGTTGGCAACTACTGGAGCTTATAAGATAGAGCCATAGGATAATGCGCCAAGGTAAGACTGCTGCTACCTTTCATAGTTAAACTATCATGTTAATAAAAGTTAATAAATTATAATAGCTATAAATTATGTTATCTAGTTATTATGTAAAAAAAGAGATGGCCAAAATACCAGTGACATGGGCCTAATGACTTATCTGGGCAGTCCTGTACTTAGATGTTAATAAAAGAAGACAATAATTATAATATGAAGTGAACAAAGTGAAGACAGGGCAGATTTTAAGGAAATGGACTCATCATTAGTTACCCAGAGAGAGAATACCCAGCCGTCAAAACATCATGGATCAAAGACTGTCACCTTTAGAATAAAGTCTGATACCAAGAGAGATGGTTTATAATGATTGTATAGATCCATCTTATGCCTATTAAACTATTCTTAATGTAGTCTACTAATATTCTGTGTTCATATGAGTAGCCCTATTTTTGTAAGAATAGCTAACATATACTTATTTATAATTTGGTCAACATATATTATAGATTTAAATTAAAAAAAAAAAATTATATGTGCAAAATATGTAGTTTCTGTTTGTTTTTTTTAAATTTGGGAAGTTAACTTGATAAATACATTTTAAAAAACTTGATAATATAGCCAAGCTAGAAAAAAATACATGGTTTCATTTGGGCAACAAAGCAAGAAAAATAGGCTAAATATTTTTATCACCGTATCTTGCTACCTTTTAAGGTTATGTGCATGATTTTTTAAAAATTTGGTCAATGTAATATATTTTTAGTACATTACTATTTGTAGGCTTATAATAGTTTAAACACAATAAACGCCGAGAAACGTATTTTGAAAACAAGAGTAAGAGGTCCAGGCTCTAATTGGGTTGATTAGCTTCTCGTTACAAGTTTGTTTTAAAAACTGCTGTTCATACTCAAATGTGAAATAAAACTAACCTAAAAAAAAGAGTACTCGAATTTCACAGTTGATGTATCATTCTAGCTAGAAGATTATTCTTCCCTCAAATAGGCCTACACAAAGTTAGATTTGAAATGAATTAGTAATCATACTCGTTTTCATAACATGTCAGTAAAAGGCCTTTATTTGAAGTCAACATTGATATTTTTTATTATATTATTATTCTTAGTTTAATGGTAACAAAAAAATCTAGCAAAAGTGATACTGCAAAATAAATGTAATATGTAAAAGTAGGCTAAATTTTGTAACTGTTAAACAAGTGTATTAAGTTAATATGGATTATTTTTTAAGTTATAAATCAAGCCTAAATATAATTTAACGAAGGAAAAAAAAACAGGCCAGAAATCCTTGAATCATTCAAAGAGTTTATTAAATTTACTAGTTGACCTCTAAGTATGTCTCGATATTAGGAGTGTGAGAGTGCCACGTGTGGCCTTCAGATGAAAGGTCAATTGTTTGTAACAAATCGCCCACCACTAAGTTTAGAAATAACGCGGGAAAAACAGTGCTAGTTTAAACATAGATCTGCGCAAATATGGCTTTGTCAGTTGCGCATATACGTCAAGAAAATATAATTATTATAATTGTTTCAAGAATTACATAACCATTTTTCCCCCAACGATTGTATCGATTTAGTTTCAAGCCAGTTCCATGCAAATGTAACGCATATTATTTAATTAACAAACACTATCGAACATTAGTAATCAATACAGATAGTACAAGTCATGGTTTAAGCTATTCATTATTGTTATGAAAATGATTTAAATTCTTATATAGCAAATTGTTTAGTATATATGTTATCATATAAACTGGTAAACATAATTATATCAAACATAGAAAATTCAATGTTAATTGCAATATATTTTATATTACGTTAACTCCCGTAAATATGATCCAATATTAAGTGGCAATGAACTTCATAGGGACACGCCCACTTTCCGTGTGAACTTTCATGACGACCCCTCAAAACCTTATAACAGGATGAACAGGGATCCGGTTTAAAGGAAGATCAATAGCTAGCATTATTTTTAATGTACAGTGCATCTTGTCTACATGATAGACTATTATGTGTAATCTGGACAGAGAGCTTACCTGTATGAGTTCTAAGATGCGCCTTCAGATGCGAACTTTTCCCATAAACCTTATCACAACCTGCATATCCACACTTATGTGTCTTTCGAATCATGGACCTATTGGAAGACGGAGATTTGACAAGTCGTCGAGTAGTTGAGAACGAAGAATTTTTAAGTTTCACAGGGTGCATTAATTGATTAGACAAGTTTACGAGATTATCATCATTCAATTCTAGCCTTACACCATCTTCGTCTTCGTCAATCATTAGTTCGTCACTTTCATCATCTTCGTCGTTTGAAGTTGGAACATTAGGTACGGGTTCTTGTTTGATACGTGTTAGGTCTGTAAGAATTCGAGCTACCATATACAATGAAGATGATTCATTACTGGAAGCTGTCACTGTTGTACCACTTTTGTCTTGTTCCATAAATACGGCAGGAATGGGGGCGTTTACGCTTTCAACAATGACCGCTGTACTGTTGTGATAGCTGAGGTCTTTCATTATCACACTAGATCTATGAGATAAATCCAAAGGCGTCGGAGCCCAGGTGTGATCCTTTGAATGGGACATAGCTAATAAACACTGAGCGGCAAAGTTTATATCTTGATCCATTTTATAAGGAGCTATTTTTTCCCGCCTTCAAACACTGTAATTTAAAAAAAATCACTCAACGCCCGAAATATTATTTACAACACTCATAAGTCAAAGGGCTAAGATGTTAACCAACCAAGCCCTTCGACAGAATTTATTTTCAATACTATTTTCTAAGTCTTTGTTATGAGAGCGAATCGGGCATGAATAGCCTCCTTCCTCAACCTGAGTCAAAACGCTACTGAAATCGAAACAAGAAGCCATGTGCTCGGAAACCTGTCTGGGTGGAGCAGTTAGTGGCAATCACGTGAATATTTTCTAAGTTCTCATTGGCTTAAAGCGCGAGATCTAAACTTGAATACAAGCGCCATCTATCAAGGAAATATATAACGAAAATGCAAATGTTCAGGGTTTAAAAAAATATAATTTTTGAATCTCCATTCAAGAGAATAAATAGGTAGCAATACACTCGACAAAAAATCAATATATAAAATAAATTAACATACTAAAGAGTTCTACACAATAAAATTTGAAAAATGAATATAACCATAACTATATATTTTTAAAACAAATAATATTTAAAAAAATACTAAATTACTTGTAAGATAAATCTAAAATATATTATATTGATACAAATCAAATCTAAATTGAAGGTAAAAAAAAATCACAACAAACTGTCATGTTGCCTAACTTGAAAATCTTAATTTTCTTTGATCTTGGGTTACAAATATGGCCTCCACTATTAAATATCTTCAGGATTTACCTCCTTTAGGAGGTTATAAAGCAATTCCTTTTCAGAGAATTCCTACGAAGAGACTTTTCAGTGGTAAATAATAATATAAGTACAAATATGGTGTATTTTAAATTTTTGTATTTCAGAAGATGGGAATATTTAAATCTTATGGTATTTTGGTACATTGCAAAGATTATCTTGGGCATAAATTAGAAATTATAGTTGAGAAATTATTAATCGTGTAATGTAGTTGTAAATAAACTGCTTGCTGGACATCTATTATTAACAGGAAAGATAGTGGGCTTTCAGTGGTTGCTTCTGATATTATGTTGTGCCTTTTACAAAAAATATTTTTGTTGGAAAACATTTTTCACCTATAACACTACCAAATAGCATTTACACCTACTAAGAAGAATTGTTTCCAGGACATTTATTTTACAAACAACCACATATTATTACACTCAAATACACAATCGAACATATTTTTGCCATGTTCTTTCACACTGCAATATAGTGCTGTTTAAAGTGCATATTCTGTAACCTTTGGGAAAAGCGTTTATAATAAGGATGGGCCCTTGAATCCCAAGGAGATTTGAGTATTTTAAATCCTTAAAAAACATTTTTCAAAATACAGTTGTTTTTGAGCTCTCTGCTTATTGATGGTTCAGAATCAATTATAGGCCTGATTATAAAATGAATTCGACAACCAGATCCAAGACCATTGATTCAACAATTAACTGTATGAATGTTAAATAATGAATGGATTAAAATGTTAACACTTAGTTACTGCAGTAGACTTGCGATTATCCGAGGCTCCGTGTTAACCGAGCCACTCATTTTGTCACTGTGTCCAATTTTAACACACTATTTATACAATAGCTAAATATTTTATACAATAGATACAATATACAATTGGTATTATAATGTGTTTGAATAAATTTAATAATTTAAAACTTACAAACAATGTACACAAAAGCAGTATGTACTAGCGATTTAAATAATCTATACATCTTACATGCTCTGTATCATCTGAGTTTTTTATTATCTGAGGTAGGCTCAGTCCCATTCACCTTGGTTATTTGCAAAGTCTACTGTATTTTCCTATTTATATTTCTTTTTATGTTCGGAGTTTTTTTCAAGATTCGAATTTGGGATTTGAAGGTAGTACCTAGATTGGAGATTTTGTTTTGACTGAACTCTTTTTTTTCATAATTATAAAATAAAATTATTACAGCATTCATAATCAAAATAAACACACATAGGCCTAGGTTGGCATACTTGAAAAATCAATATTACGATTAACTGGTTTCTTGGATGTCACAATTTTACTGAATTAATGAGCTGAATAATCACCTTTCCCATTTTGCTTTGTTTTTAAGGATGGTATTACACTCTCATATTTATTTGATCGAAGAAATATATATTGGCTATTTGGTCAAAGATTTGACTTATTACACTTTTCACATTTCTTTCAAAGTTTCTACAATATATGTTTCTAGCAGAAGTACCTAATGTTGCCTGGGGTAGGCACACATAAAAAATTCATTTTATTTCTTCTGGTTCAGTTTCTAATAAAAATAAGTTAATCAAAAATGTAAAATTCCAGCTTTGAGATGCACATGTTTGTACACAGGGGCAACTAATTTTAAAATGTCAGCCCTCTGCATGCGGTAGATATTGCACAATGCTCATGACAGACAAACTCCTCCAGGCCCACCTCTTCTTCTGCTTCAATCTTTTGGTTCCTTGGTCGATTTTCCTTGTACAGTTTTTCTTAGCTTTCCAAAATCATAACCTTTTTATGATCCATAGCCATCTGACCTTCGGGGTTTTTACATAACTTATCTTTGTTTTCATTCCCTCCTAGTTCCATTGATTTCTGGTACATGAGTTCATAATACCTTTCTTTTCAGTTCGATAATTTCATCGCATGTTTTCTCTATATAAAGGTATTTTTTATTTGAGGTATTTAATGTGCATTTTTTGAGTTGATTGATTATATCGACTATGAACGAGAACTAAAGAAAGAGCCTACCAATTTTGTCAGGAAAGGTATTTTCACAAACCTTCTAGGGTTCTTTTACATGCCACATTCAACATGGAGGCTACAACTTTACTTCCCCTCCAAAGAAAGCTGTACTACAGATTTTTAGCGCTCAAGAAAAGTCTTATCGACCCCAACTGGGTTTGAACTCGCAAACATTTGAGTCCCGAGTCAAGCACTTTACCCCAATACTACTGAGGTTGATTAAAACAAGCAAAACATGAAGGTTTGTGGCAGATGTGTTGGACTGACAATTTTTACCAATTTTCACAAATAATTTACTCCAGTAATTATCAGTTTCCTTATGTTTCTTTGCTCTGTACACTTGAGTCCACTTTCTTTTCAATTATTTTCTCTTATAAAGTAGAGGTATATAGTCAGTTCAGACCCATCTGCTACATAACGGCCATAGCTTGTTTTACTTGTATACCTTAATTTGGGAATTTTACATACAATGTAGCGTATTGTAAGGCTCCTTTCAGACGAACTTGTGTGAGCTGGTTCACGAGAGCTTAAGATATTAGTAGGGAATTGTGTCTAATTTACCATCTACACGAGCACACATAAGCGAGTTTTTGGCTCTAGTGGGCCAGTTACTGCATCTCCCGAGATAGGTGCCGTCTCTCCCTACCACTAGCAGGGTATCGAGTCTTATGTAACTATTTACACAAGCACACATAAGTGAGTTGTTGGCTCTAGTGAGCCAGTTGCTGGATCTCCTGAGCTGGGTGCCGGCTCTCCCTACCACTAGCAGGGTATCAAACCTTATGTAGCCTTTTACACAAAAGCATTTGAGCTAAAGCTAAGAATGGAAAAGTTGTGTTTAAAGTTGTACCTGGTGTTAACATTGTGGACACCATCTGCAATGACTATAGTAATCGGCTGAAAAAAAAACATTAGTCTGGCTTGAAATTTGAAATGTTAGTGTGTCGATTCTGGAGTGAACAATTAAAAATAATACACAGGTCATCAAAAGATGATACTAGCACATGCAAATAATTTAAAAAACTTTACATAGTCTTTTCTCATTTCTTGAAACAGTGTATGAAAACATCCACTAACATCCTTAAAATTATTATTATTCGGTGCACTAACATTATTTTTTTAAATTCAACTGCAAACATTAAAATGTTAACCTATTTTAGTTCGTACATTGTCGAATACTGAAAATCAGTTAAAAAAAAAAAAAAAAAGCTCAGGGGAGTGGCTCTATTGAGCTTCATAGCTGCTCAAGTTGTCAGGAAGTGGGTCCTGTTGAAAGTATCTTATACATTTTTCAAATATGACCTATATTTTTGCATACTCAGGGTGGGAACCCTGATTATAGTCATTTTACACTTTGTTTCTCTCCTCAACTCATTGTTTAACCCCCTATATTTTTCCTTTGTTGACCTTTTTCATTTCTTTCTTTCATTTTCTGAAGCATTTCTGTTACCTAGAGCTTCGGTCTCGGCACCTGGTAATGTCGTCACATCATTCACTCCATTCATGAATCGCTGTTTGACAAGGATGCAGTCTATTTGCTACCTGCTGAGATCTCCTGAGCTCTTCTGTGTGTTTAGTTTTGTCTTCGGTTTCATCAACCAGGTGTTTGTCTCCATTATATCACTCTGCTGGCAAAATTTGATGAGCATTTGCCCTCTGTTGTTTCTCTTCCCCAAGTTTCTGTGACCATATGATGTTCTGTATAGCTCTCCTTCTCCTACCAAATATGAGTAATTAATATATCACAATGGTGACTTCATGTTAAATATGTCATAGGCCTACTGCTTTTTTGAATTCTAAACTTCATTTTGTGTGTGTGTGTATAATGCAGATATTGTGTGTTACAAAATAAAACAAAATATATGTGTAATTAAAAAAAATATAGATTGTATTCAGGTTTAAAAAAAAATTGCTTGCCAATATTTGAATTTTTTTAAATACACTACTTCATTTAACAAAAGGTTTTGACTTAAGCCTTTAGACCGCTCGGCCAACTTATTGTGTAAGTTAACCTTGCTATTTTATGTGATCTACATTATATATATTTTCCAATAAGGTCAAGACCAGAAAGGCAGTATTTAGGTGAAGAAATATTGGAAAGATATTTAAGAAAAATCATCTCATTATATACTTGAGCAGACGCGCGAGGTGCTCAAACTGGGCTTGGTTGGTGAAACTTTAATTGTAACAAAAATATTACGAACCTTCTCCTGTCGAGGAAGGAGGAGTTTATTCCAATCAAGGTGTGGACAAACTCTTTCCAGAGGGGGAACAGACAAACATAAAATAAAAAATCATTTCTAGCTTTTGGACAAAAAGGTGTGAAACGGATACCTTACGTGATAGTTTTGCCACCTAATTGCAAATTGCTGAACTAAGTGGTACCATATATTCTCATATGTTTAGGTATTCAAAATTTGGTGAAAAAATTTGTATAAATATTATTATCTAAATAACTTATTACTATGTATTCAAATAATAACATGTTTGTGTTATGGCCTACTATTTCATAATTCAATATAAAATTAAAGTTATAAGTAATTTTCTTTAGTCAGATTATTTTGAAAAATACAGTTCAACAGAAAGGATAAAACTGCAAGTGATTTGGATTTACATGTCTACCCCTTCCTTTTGATTCACACACTCTTCCTTCATATATTTGCTTAATCACTCGATCCACAAATCCTCTCAACATTCCCAAACTAATGTAAGACTCTTCTTTCACAATGACTCATTGGATTCCCTTTCAAATCACTCCTTCAGCACCCATTCATTACTGACTGTCCATACGAGTTTTTCCACATACACTTCTTAGATATCTCATTCCAAACTTATTCACCTTGCTCTTGTGTTTCTCCTGACAAACTCAAACTTCACATTCATAAAACAATGTGGTATCAACACACTTTCTATATACTGTCATCTTTGCCTCTTTTGATACCTCATTCTTTGCAATAGTCCACATACATTCAACTAATTTGTTGATCTCACCACCTATCCTTCCATTTTTGTATAACATTCTGCCCAGATACATAAAATCATTTTCTTGCTCTAACAATTTTCCATTTATACTAAGCTGATAATAATTTCCTGACCCCTCCTTATCAATAACTATCACCTTAGATTTGGAGACATTTATACAAAGATACATTTTGCAAGTCACTTTCATTATCAGCCATTAATACAGACTCACCTACATATGGGAGCACTATTACATTCACATTGTCCATTTGTACACCAGCATACTTCATACACTTATCTACATCTACATTAGACAATCATGGAGATATAACATAACCTTGTCTAACTACCTGTTCATTGTCAAACCATTAGCTCAAGGTTCCATCCACCCTAACACATGCTTTACTTCCATTATACACCGTCATAATTGCATTTACTAAACATGCATCCACGCCAAACTCCTATTCACACGATCATAAAGATTCTCCAGCTAAACAAATGCACAACACACTTTCTTCCTTACTGCAATACATTTCTCAATCACTTGTTGCAATGCAAATATTTGGTCTATTCAACCTCGACCTGGCATGAAAGCGCACTGCACACCCCAAATCTGGTTCAGTTTTTTCACGCACCCTTTCAATTAAGACTTCCAAAAACTTTGCTTGTAATACTCAAACTGATTGCTCTATAATTTTTACATTCACTCTTACTGCCTTTGTATAAAGAAACAATGACAGCATTTATCCAGTCACTGGGAACATTCAAAATCCCAGCACACACAATGAAAAACACAATCTGGCAAGTAGCACCATGGCCCCACACTTAAGAATTTCACTTCTGATCCTATCTACATCCAGAACTTTGCTGTTCTTTAACATTTTCGTAGCTTTAAACACCTCAGCCCCAGTAATTATTTCACTCATCATAAAATTTTCCCTATTTTCGGTTACTTTCTTTACGTTTTCAACATACAATTTCTCAAAATACTCCCTCCCATTGCTCTTACACTGTTTTCATTTGGCCAAATGGTGAATAAATGTTTGAAAAAAAGAAACATCAATTAATATTTTAAGAATAAAAGAGAATGTATGACTCTGTATGGATGTTGTTGAAGCGAAGACAGTGGGTAAGGATAGAAAAGTGTGGAGAACGTAAGGATGGATTAAGTCTGAAGTTTTCTTGAGCTCTATACACATTTTCTTACCTAGCCGCTAAGGGAATATTGTGAATAGGTATGTTTGTTTGATATAACAATAGCGTCTATAAATAATAGCTTATTTTAGGCACACCAAAGAGCAAACCAAATCTCCGTAGCCTTGATCGTCTTAAGTCTTAATACTTTCACATGATGTAATAATATTAAAATTATGGTGCCGCGCTTTGGGTGTCAATTGTAATACTATGGATTAATTCCCTGATATAAGAATGCTGGGATGATTTTTAGGTTGTCTAAGGCTCCATGATCAAGCACCTATCACTGTACAGAAAAGATACCATTTAACCAGCTGTCTATAGCTACGTGTTCGAGCACTAATTAAATTGGTATATTAATAAAATTGAAGAAAGAGAACTGTTGATGGCTGTTTATTCACACACAGTTTATTTAAATGACACCTGTTAATTCCTTATACATATTCCAATTAAATGCTTTATATCAATGCACACTTGTGATATTAATGTAAGTTATTCTAGACTGTGACTGCCAGTGTGTGGCTCTGACTGACTTATGCGTGAGCGTGATCTCGGTGTAGATGTTTGGATGTCGGAGATGCCTTAAACATACGCACAATGGTTTATATATGACATACCCCTTGCCTTTTTCTCCCCTCATCAACAGTGTAAAATCTAACTAATAGAAAGAGTCCTGGCGACTGGTGAAGGCTAGCTTCTCATTCGTATAGGGAATATGCGTCTTCTGCCAAATAGGCCCTGCTGCGAAGTTGTTCCTCAGGAATTGACGCATTTATTCTTTTAACAGGAAAGATGGTGTAAAAATATATTTTAGTGGTGAGATCCTTTTCACATTGTTTCTGAGAAGCGCGTGTTTCTTCATGGATGAATCTTAAAAGGATACACTACATGTATTACTTTAAATAAAAATTACCTTCATCCATGACTTTTTACATAATTTAGATTAATCCAAACCATTATTATTACAATGAAAAAGAGTAACTGGTTTTAATTAAATATGTTTTATCATATTATAATATTTTAGGGAACTTTCATTTGTTTGCTAAATTTTAATCTAATATACATTTTTTGCTTTACTTTTTTTTCCCCCAGGTTATTCCATGTTCTTGGGTTATGCTGGAATTACAACTGTAGGATTCTATTTCTATTATTTAACTTTAAAGAAGGTTACCAATGAAGAATTGGAAAACAAAGGGGGCAAGTTTGCCCTAATGCCTTTGCTTATGGCGGAGAGAGACAGAGAGTAAGTGATTTTTATAACTTAGCTTCATGTTGCGCAAAATATTTGTAATCTTTATTGCTAAACAATTCTTTTTAATGTCATTGCTTTTCATTTGGATTGTTCCAAGTGAAATCGACCAATTTGAGAATATCACTGAGCTCTTACAGTATGGCTAGGTTTTGATGTAGTCTGGAGTTGTGAATTAGTCTGAGTCAAAAGCAATTTTGGGTGGAGTTTTGAGTTGGAGCCAATAAAAATGTACCAGCTCAGAGTTTGTCTTCAAAATAAAAACTTATAATATTATTAAACTATATGTTAACTAAACTATATAATTTTAATTTTATACTTTTTTATTCTTTAAGGCCATTATTTGTAATTTGGATTGACAAATTACTCAAATATAAATTCACAATGCCGAAGAAGTGTCCAATGAAGTAGTATGTATTGAAGCATTTTACTGCAGTACTTTTAATTACTAATTAATATATATTAACCATTTATGAAGGATTCTGAAACAGACAATAGAAAAATAGAGGAGTCTGAGTCAAAGGCTTGACATGCTAACTCCACAGTCCTGCCTTAAGGTAAGCGCCCATTGGGTCGATACCACATGGACTGAACGAAAAGTACCACTAACTCGTATTATTTGTTACCGGGATGCGCCCACTACGTCGGTACCACTGGCAATGGACTCTACGCCGTTCTGCCATTTGACAGAAAGTCTGGGCGAGGGAATTAAAATCAAGTGCAGCTAGAAATTTTCGGCGTCATCTTTAACCAGGTCAGGAAATAATGTGTGGTATTCGCCAAACACAAGTATTTTCCTATTGATGTTGTGAAACTGGAATCGTCGTTTCCTACATTTTCTTCTCTCCTCTTCAATTAAAAGGCAACTAATAGCTTCAAATTCTTCATCGCTTTCCATATTTAAATATTACGGTGAAATATCACTCGCAAAAGCACAATTATAAACATGAAACAAATCTAACAATAATTAAAATGCAAACAGTACTTCCTTGAGCAATCAAATGAGAAGCTCACCTGGCTAGAGAGCAACTGAGCAAACCGAGTTTCCATTCGTGCCCTCAGTGCAGATAATGGGAGCGCACCCTCTCCCCCCCCGCATGTGTGGTCCGTGTAGTACCGACCCGGTGAGTGCTTACCTCTACAGCTCATCGTTTCTTTATATTTTTTCCTTTATACTTATTTACATGCTAGAGCTAATATACTTTTTTCAGATTTTTCTGTGAATAAACTGCCAGATGGCACCATTTCTAAAATTAAAATGTGTTTATTGCTAAAAGAGTTTCTCTGATGTGGGTTGTAATGACTTAAAATAATCATATAATTTATTAATAAATGATCATTTTGTCGTCGAATTAAATATGTTTAGTACTTTAAAAAAATGCAAACCTTTTTGACAAATATATTTAAAACTGTACTGTGTGTGTGTGTGTGTGTGTGTACATATAAAAAAATTCAAACCTTTTTGACACACATTTAAAATCATACTGTGTATGTGTGTACATATACACATTTTTATTATTTACAAGCAGGAGCACAGGGTAGCTTAGCAATGAATTGCATGATTAACTCAAGCAACGCTTTTCTCTGTTTCAAAAGAACAACAAATTCTTCTGACCCAATTTAAAAAATAATCAAACATTTAAAACTCCAGCTTTGAGGTACTGTAACTAGTCGTCCACTCAGCTCGCTTGTGGAGAAGTCCCTCGCTGATGAAGCCATTTTTTGTACCCAGTCACCTACATGTGGTCATCTCTGGTTTGATGATGGCCTCGCGTTGTCATCTTCTTCTTAGGTTCGTTGTCCACGGCAGTCAGTATCGAGAGAGCATCATCTCGGGGTTAATTAATTAATGGTGGGGGTAGAGGTATCCAGTCGATTTAAAGAGAGGTTGTTTAGTTGAATTAGAAGTTTTATTTTAACACATGATTTACATATTATGATCCAGGATATTGATTAAAAAAACAAGAAATGATTTTGTCATGGCTAAAGATAATTTAGCCACCTGATCTACCTCTCCTATCTCCCATCTCGAGACTCTACACGTGCCGATAAGTGAAAATAAGATTACACGTCTTTACTCTATTCGTGCTCCATGCTCAGTCCCCCGTCTCTACTCTTCGCGTGCTAATCGCTCTGTGTCCGCTCAGTCCCGCGTCTGACGCTTTCCTTACAGATAAGGTCAAACAAGGACGCTAAACCAAAGGCACTGATTGGCTAGTAGTCCGCGCCAAAACCTCCCTCTCCCTCCGTCTCCCAGCTTCCGGGTAAAGCTATTTATACATGGCACGAGGCATAAAATGAAAAGTAAAACTAATAAATTTTGATGACTCGAATATTCCAACAAAGACTTTAAATAATGAAAAACTATTAAATTATAAGTTTAAAGGCCTGAAACTGAAGTTAATGAATTGAAATTTGAAACATATATTGCTTACAACTTTGGTTATGATTTACATAACTTATAATTACCATAAAACCCCACATTTTCTTATAATTAACCATTTGATAGTAATAAAGATAATTAAATTAGACCTAGATGAATGGAAAAGAACAATGTATTTATCAGTTTAGTATTCTCAGTAGCTGGAGTGTATTAATATGTAAGCTAAAGGAAAAACTAATATAATTTTGTAAATGAAAAAGTTGAGAGCGAAGGGTCTAAAACCCTGACCACTTTACAGTACACATGTTTGTGCACAGGGGCTACTAGTTTTAAAAGCTCAGATCTGTGCAGTTAATATTGCACAATATTCAAATATTCATGAATGACAAACAACTCTTCATGTTATTAATATAGATTTCTCAAAGTTGGGTTAATAATGATTTCCAAACCACAAATATCAAATTTTTCATAAGCTAATATAATATAAATATAATTTCACTACTTGACCCATACACATGCTGGAAACATTTGATGATGATGATGATTATAAGAGTAAAATAAACATTCTTATAAAAACAATGTAGAGGGTGTTTTGTATGGTTTATGAATTAAAAACTATTTATGATTTGTTATAATACAGTAACCGCTGATGTGCTTGAACCACTTGTAGAAAATTATATTGTTTGTATCCCTAAGTTGAGCAACCTAATATTTATTTAAAAACATATTATGCTATTTTGGTTAATATCATAAAAAGTCGCAAAAAAGTCAGGTTTGAGTCGATCAGCCGTTTTGATGATCCTATTCGTTTGTTGCCGAGCTGATCTATTTAAATGGATAAAAAACTGAAATCAGCTTTGGCTTCTACTTGAAGGGAGGTAGATAAAAGATGTATAGCCCTTGTTACTAAACCATAAAGCTCACCCCTAGCCTAATTATTAATTAGGGATGTTCAATCTTGGATTGATTTTTTCGAAAATTGATTCTTTGCCCTCCCTCCAAATAATCGATTTTTTGGATCGATTCAAAGGCCTTGATCTGATTCACGTATCGATTCTTTTTCTAGCGATTTCTAAAAGATCGAAAGAAATAAAAACTTTGAATCAATTCAGGGAAATTTAATTTTGTTGGCTTTAGGAAATGTTTTTATTGACTATTAATACTAGGAATATTTCGAAACCAAGTCTTGCAGATATTCAAGAAATTTTGACATCATGCGAATAAAATTAAATTCTTTGTTTGTACTTAAGCAGTATTGTATTTATTATGGACAAAAAGTGTTGCCATAAAAATTGCAAAAATATTAGCTTTTTCCTGTGTCCTCTTCTATTCCACCTTAATATTGTATTCAAACTCTCACTTCCCCACATTAATGGGCATTTGGAAAAAATCTGTCAGTCTCACCTTGCTGAAATGTGAAGGAAGGTATGAAGTAAATTCAAGCTATCTAGTTATTTTTTCTTCTTTTAGAATATGCGATAGGAATTGTGAATATCAAAGTATGTATGTTGATCTATTGTGTTTTTGTATGCTTCATTCAACCTTTTTGTTTTGATAATAATTTGTAGCAATATTATTCCAGGTTCCTGAAGCAAATACGCCGTAACCGCGAGGAAGAAGCCAAGTTGATGGCGAATGTCCCCGGTTGGGAAGTGGGTACTTGGTATGGAGAGCCCATTTATAAAACTCTGCCTACAGATACCCTGATTGAGCCTATCTTTCATGAATATTTTGCACATGCAGCACCATCAGATACAGAGAAGAGGTTATTTTTTCGCCTATGGACTTAGGCCAAATTTGAAAACAATCTAGTAATAATTGTAGAGCTAACCATTTTTTTTTTCTGTGATCTATAATGTATATATTGTGTATTAATAAGTTGGAAAAAAAATTGGGATGAAATATTTCTTACTTTTGCTCTTTTAAATCTTCATTCATAACAAGTTTTACAATTGTTGTATAGAAGGTGACTTGGACACAAATTATAAAATTTATTTTGAATGTTTGATTGAATTTAGAGAATTTTTTTCTTATAGATACAAAAGTTTTAATGCGATATGAAATAAAATTATATTAGATGAGTAAAAAATAACATCTATAAACATTAAATGCTAATAAATGTTGGAGAGATTAATATTGATATAGAACATAGTTAAGCTTTACTTAAAATAAATGCCATGTAGTAAGTATATCAAATATTTGTGATAAAAAAATACACAGATTTTTGTGGGATGTTATGGACTTTTGTAAGCCTTAATATTTCTCTACCAGGGTTTTATTCAAATTTAGAATGATCGTTTATACTTTAATGTTATACATTTTATATTAAGAGTAGACAATTGTTGAATATTTCACATACCTTACTTACCTGCATCTGACATGGGCAGCCTCTTCTTACCAATATTGACTCTCGATTAATGTAGAAGTTATTATTTTATCTAATAGATGTCATGAACCAAATAAATCATAAATAAAATACTTTTTTTTTATACATACAAAAATTTAAACTGGTTGAAGCCAGTTTTTCAAACCACTCTGTAAATCCTCTCTAATACACGAAAGAATGTTTTTTTTTACGATTAATTTAGCTGAAAAGTGTGTATCATATTATTTCAGGAAACACTCTTAGACTATGATTGCTGGTGAGGGTATTTATTGTGAGTTTGTTTTTGCAGCAATATGTTTGGTTGCAACACATTACCCACCATGAAAGGCACACACAGTGGTTTTTTACTATCAGGCTAAGCACACGACAAATTAAACCAAAAGATAAAAATTATTCCAAGAATTGGCATTGTGCTTGCATGACAGATTCAGTTGGCTGGGGTTGGTGTTTTTCCACCCATCTTCTCACCAGATAAAGTGTATGTTGGGACATTTCCTTAAAACTTCATTTTTGCTAATCTCAGCTCATGGTTGGAGTGCCGTCTAAATGGGCGCTAAGACATGTGACGCACCAAAAAAAAACTGTCTTTAAGACTTCAATCAAATTATCTGCACCATATACTTGTTAGAATCAACAATTAAACCTGAACCCCGAAAAAATCTCTGGCTCATTTCACTGCAAACACATCTTGTACAAAACAACAAATTTGTTCTCCAGCAACAAAACTAAAATAAGTTTCTATAAAAGGCCATCCATTTGATTATGAAAACCTCTACCAACTGGAATGCAACCAGTACCAAGCTAAATACACTTGTCTCTCAATATAAACATTAAGAAATATAATGACCCAAAGATCAAAATTAAAGTAAAACCTGTAACATTATATGCTGACACTCATTATCTGGGCTTAAATAAATATTACACTGCCAAGGTGCTAAAATCCCTCAATAAAGAAATCTGCAACTCTTCACAACCAAGAATATGGGAACTGGCCCATCACCAAATCATACAGGCCCCTAATCTTAACCAAAATGCCGGGATTACAATCAACTTAACTTTAACTTAACACTCGCTTATTGTAAAGAAACCAGTGGGCTATCATGATTCACATAACTTAATGTAACAGCTTGAGCCAAACATTAGCATTTGAGAGCATATATGTTGATCTGTGATTTGTACTATTCGAAGTGTTATCTGTGACTACATGTATTGTTTATGTTTGATATATTTAATTACATTGCAATAAAATATTTATCATTCAAACTTATTGTATCAAAGTTAAAAAAAAATTTGCACTTTCCTATTTTAGTGTTTTGTTATACTTATCAATCATGATTTAAAAGTAAAATCTTGCTTGCCTACACTATAAACAAATTAAGTAACAATACTTGCAAAACAGATGAGGTATTAAATAACAGTGTTAACGTGATTGACTGGCTAGATCATGTGATAGCCTTCATTTATAGTTCACATAATGTGAAAGATCTCCCAAGACAACTCTTACTATAAGTGAATGTTAATTTAACTACATTATGATGGCTTCCATTTAAAAACACAAGAACCTTTACGTTAAGTGGATCATGATCCCGGCATAAGTTAACTACTCTCCTTCCTACCAGCACATTTGTTATTCATTTGTACCATTTGGATGCCAGAATAATGATATATTTACTAATATATAACATGATTGTTTCATTTTTCTACATTACAATCATAACTGAAAAAAATCAGCTGTTTACAATCAACCCTAGAGTCCAACCAAGAGCATGAATCTGGGACACCTTTCGTAAAGATAAATTTCTTTAATTTACAAGAGAATTTTCTTACAACATGTGATAAAAGCTACAAGTAAACACTTGTTCAAGTGAAACTTTATAATTTGCCATTTGTTTTTCAAGTAAGTTTATTGATTTAATAAAGCTTCTTGTAGGGGATCGAACCTGGGACTACTTTATTGACCCATTAATATTGCATTTTAAAAGTATTTGACCTATTTGCTGAGACTTATAGAAAATACTCCTTGATTTACAAGTACTTGTAAGCTCTATAAACTCATTGTAAAAAAGTTGCAAATGGTAGAATTTAACTTATAGCTACAATAATTTACTTGTAGCTTTATGAAACATTAGTTTCCAATTTCTTACAAATTACATGTAAATTGTAAACTTATAGCTTTATGAAACCCCGGGTTAAGTAATAAATGTAGGGAAGGTCTTTTACTCTTTAAAAATGTATTTATTTTTATGAGCAATACTGAATAATTAAATATGACACCCGATGACGACCACTGGCTGCTTGAAAAAATAAAGGGTACCCTTTTGATTAGATTTAAAACAATGATAGTGTTGACTAGTTAAATTTTAAATCAATATCAGTTGACATATTTTATTCTATGATTTAACTCCTATTCTTACATCCCCAATATGTAACACCCTAGAAAAAAATATACATCAAGGATAAAACTTAAACTTTTTGTAGCAAACAATTCTAAAAATTCCCTCGTTATTAATTACTGATTAGTAAATGGGGGTTGGTGGTAGTGGTTATTAATAAGAGTTGTCAGGGTTAAGTTGCATGTACACTTAATGTCACAAGTAGAAAATATATCACAGACCTACTACGATGCAGCAAGGCCGTAGCCAGCCAATAATTTCAGGGCAGGTTTGGTAGGCATATACTCCAATTTCCCGAGGCTATAGAAAATTATAAAAGGCAGTTCTAGACTTAAGTGTGTTTATGGCAACATAATACCACTGCCAAAGGTTAGAAAAAATTCTAAATATTAAACACCACTATGCTCTGATTTTTTTTTATGGTAACACAGCCCCCTAATTTGTACTTTTACCTTAATTTTGATGTTTTTTGAACCACAAGTAAAAACAAATAAAATAACTACAGCCATACCATACAGTATTGGTCCGAAAAAGACCACACTTTAATCCCAAAAAATGCTTATTAAGTGTGGCCTCCTTGCACTTATATTAATATGTAAAAATTTTTTGTCCTTTTAAGAAGAATGTGTGTGACGGGGAGGGTTAGTTAAAAATAGATGGATTCTGTGACATTGATGTCTGTCACATTAGTAAAGATAAAAAAGTGCCCCTCAAAATAAAAGGATCTAATCTTTAAAAAACTTTTGTTTTTCATAACTGAGAAGAATTTAGTGTAATTATATAGTATACTAAGTTTTGAATTTTCATTATGGGTGATCATGATTATGTGATTATATACTTTGTATACAAACTTCTTTTGCAAAGGTTGGAGACTAAATTTTAAATATTTGACCTGGTCATGTTTGGAGACAAATATCCTTAAGTTAAGTCATCTTCCAAAATGCACTAGCTAAAAAATCCACCTTCACCAAGTTAATCACACATAATAAATATTTTTTTTATATCAAACTAGATTTTTTTATGTAGGCAACTATGCTTGGAAATTTACAAAGCATTAAAGCTTTTATTTTGATTGAATCAATTATTTAATAAGTTAAAAAAACACCATGACAAAAATAAATTATTCAATTTTCAGAATATGATATCTGTGGAGTGGTCCCTCACTAAATTCATACATAATAGCTTCGGATAATTGATTCTTAATAAGATGCATCCCAAACAATTATTATAATAATTGTACATGTGGCTCATAAGCCAACTACCTCGATTGCTGTGTCCAGGTGTCATTTTTTCAATTTTCAGTATATATCTGTGTGGAGTGATCCCTCACTAAATGCACACATAATAGCTTTGGTTATTTGATTCTCTATATAATTTATGCAAAGCATAATACAGTTATGACTTTTTTACTTCTTGGTAATTATTGCAATCTGACACCTTGGCTCAGTCAGTAGCATGCCTGCCTAATGAGCTCAGGCTTCATTGTTCGATTCCCGGCAAGACCGAAAATTTTATTATTGGTGAAATGAAAGTTTACTCTTATCACATTGATAAATTAATGACCGAGGAATGAATGTTGTGCCTCTCCTAGTCTTAAGTTAGATTATAAGGCATAAGAAGCTATGACAGGCCTAGCAAAACAATAGTAGAAAATATATGGCTTTAATAAAAATATGACCCTGACCATAGTATGGAAACAATAATGGATATGTATGTAAAGTAAAGTAATTAATAACTATTGCAATCAGATAATTTGAATGAGAAAAATCATGACTGTAAAAAAATGGAATATTGTTAAAGCTTAGTATATAATTTATATGATTAACTTTAGTAAAGAACCATAGTAGGCAGCCATCCAAATTTTACAATGCATTGCCATCATATTAGATTCTAATATAGTAAAAATTAATCACAAACACATTAACAATCTTTAACAGACATTCATATTTGATTCATGAAATGTAATCAGAAATTTGAATTCAAACATCTAACTTTTATAGAAACTAAAATCAATTAATTTGCAATACATAACAATTTCATTATGACATTTCAGATAAACTATGTAGACATATTTTAACAAACTCATATTTAACTTAACCAGAGAAACTTGTGAACGATGTAATATTAATAATATATTCCTTTGGAGGTAAACTACCACTCATATGGTTAATTTCACATGACCAGCGAAGCTTATAAGATGTAAATGATCTTTATTTATGGATATAGCAGCATCAAACATAATTTATTTACAAATATGAAAAATTACACCTGGATATAGGGTTGATTCCCATGTTAAGGTGTCATTTTCAAAATTACCCATGTACTCATTGTTTGGACACAAATTGTATAGCTATAATTTTTATTGGAGTATTAAAAAATTATTATTATTATTATTATTATTAGCACCGCGTCTTACTACCCGTTCGGGTTATACGCACTTACGCTAATGTGTAATGTTACAGTTTAACGTGGAATCCGAACCACGGTGGAGGCCTGGCATTCCCCACATTCACAAGATGTCTTGTCAAAGGTGAAGGAAGGGTGAGTATTAAAAAATAAATATAATATAACCTAATAATAGATTTGAAACCTTAGATTTAAATTCACTTTAAAATTATTGGAAATGTTGGATTCACAAAAGCTTAATACAGACAATTGAACATTAAAATAAAATAGAATTCATATTTGTTAAAACAACAAAATAAATTAACTAAAATAATTTATAGTTACAAAAAGTGTCAACATAAAAGGATTTGAGAAAAATACAATACATCATTTTTAATCCAGATACCGTTTAACAAGCCATGCACAATATCTTATTTAACTAAGTACAACTTCATTTAACGGGATACATTAAAATTTGACATAATCTAGTACAAAAGTTTGTGTGGAAAATCTGAATGCTTAGTCAAAGTTTAGTGTGAATGATCAAAACCTAGTTTTTATGCCTTATCCTTTATGACTCATGACTAACTAATTTAGCTTGTTAATTGCATGCTAAACCTAAAACATTGATATAAATGAGGCTGTACTGTACTTTTGACATTTTTATGCTATTATATTTATTCTTTTTTAAACCAAAATATATTTACTGTAGTGATGCACTTGGTTATAAGAAAATCTAGTAACACAAGTGTGTGAGAAATATATATATACTTGAATATAACTCGCACATCAATAGTAGGTAGGTGCATAGTTAGGTTAATCACCAAAACACAGTTGTGATTAAAGATCTATTAGTTATCTGCTAAACAGGAAGAGCTTTTCACAAGACACCACCTACACCCAATATCCTTGCTTAGGGAACTGCAGGTACTATGGAGAAAATCTTTATCTTCACACTCTCTCTCTCTCTGTTAACTGTTGCCAAATCTCCTCGTGTTCAGCTATGTCTGAAAATGAGGTGCTGGGCTAAGAAGGAACTACTGGAAACCTAACTAACCAGCATTTCAAAAATTATCATATTTGAGAGGAGATTGACCGCATGAAAACACTTGTTTCCCAATAGTAACCATGCCGTTCCCACAGCGATGATATCCATTGTAGCTCTAATTTAAAAAGACTCAAACTAAAATATTTCCTACACTTCAGCTTTTATTCAAATATGCAACATATAGTTTTGCTCTTTTGAACGAAATGTTATTGCTACCATTACATGTTTCTTAAGCTCAAATATCACAATGGAAAAACTGACTATTCAGAAAGAGAAAAATGGTCACAACTCTACTTAGTGGAGTGGAGGATGTAAAGGTTAATCATTTGCTTTGGGTCACAGAGATATGGTACATCATTAAACACTAGTCAAAAAGTTTGGGCTCACTTTCATAGACTTAGCACACCTCAAGTGCAACTCAATACTAACTACAGGACTAAACCTAATATCAGAATGGAATGGGCCAGTTTCATATGCGAAACTGGCCCATTCCATTTGAGTTTAGGTAGGTGTACTCTTGTATTTAGTATTGAGCTGTACTTGAGGTATGCAAAGCCTGATTGTGAAACTGGCCTTAAGGATGAGAGGAATCTATCTCATGTAACTTGAGCTACACTTTCTGTATTTTGCTGTACAAAAGGTTTGAAGAGATATGCAACAAGAGTGTAAATTTAAAACTATTCCTCCGACCACCACCACCACGTGTATACCTGTTCATATTATACTCATATGTTGATTACACTATGAGTATGGATAAAGAAGGTCAAATGTAGAGTAAATGTACCCACATTTGTGTGTAAGAAGTGGGTCATTTGTTAAAAAACACTTTCAGTCCACATGACAGATTCAAACTATGGATCTCTTTAGTCACCAGCAGTACAGTTTATTGGGAGAATGACACCTTGGAGCAGTGATAGGCAACCTACAACCGATTTCATCTGGCCTGCCAAAGATTTAGCAAAAAAATAATTTTATTCCTAAAAATAGATTAATAACTAATTAATATGAGAGAAATGTAAATTTTAACTTTTTGCTCAATATTTTTTTCTAATTCGCTCCACAATATCAAAATTTTTCCGACCGCTACCTTAGACTAAGTATGTTAAACATACAGCCTGATCTATGATTCTATGGGGCCCACAGATCACCTGACATTTTTATAAACATTAAATAAATACACCATTTGGGATGAGATTTGTAAATTGAGTATTTTTTAGGAAATTTAGCGTGAGAGGTTGATGCACCAAGATCGATTCCCCAAAATTGTTCATTTGGCACACCGAGTATGGAATGTTTGGCAGGAAATAAGTTATGAACAGTGGTTTTCTTATATGAAAAGGTACAAACATCCAAGAGATCACTTTTACAGACAAGCATTTGTCATCAATTTATGAAAGTGACTCCAACACAAGATTTATAGCCTAACACACCATTGCTGAAGATAAAAGGTTTCATATTTATGAGTAAAAACAAAAAAAGTCTTAAAATAGTGGAGTCTGTTCATGATATATATATATATAATAAATTATTTTATGATTATTTTATTCTATTCCAAAATATTTAACCGAATAAAATATTCTCATCCACTGCATGGATGCATCATTGTAAATAACTTATTTCTGTTTACGTTCAATCACATGGTATGGGTTAATAAAATCAGTAATGTGGTTTCTAGAAGAATAGGTGATAAAGGGATAATGTAAATCAGGGGTCGGCAATCTCCTAAGCATGAAGAGCTATTTTCCAAAGTATGTTTTACTCTGGGGGCACCAAGAAAAATGTTGAATTTTCACTTTTTTATTTATGTATTTATAAGTGACAAGTTTGGAATATACATATTTAAATGTAATGAACAAAACATAAAATACAATTTTATGATTCTTTATATTTTTTAAATATTTGAGCCTCAAACATGTTACAGATTGGGCTTATTGTTAAAAACTTATTTATGAAGATATTAGTGGAATAATAAATTGAGGATTAATGAGGACTACATAACAAATAAGTTTAATTCAAAATAATACTCGACAACCATCCTGTTATTTATCAAACAAAACTATTTAAATTTTTCAGTATAAAATTACAAAATTCAAGGTGGGCACTTAAAATAACAAAATCTGTTAAGAAGGCCGAAACCACGTTGCCAACCCCTGCTGTAGAATGCTGCATTCTGTATTAAAAGGATTTGTGGAAGGGAAGAGAAGTAGAGGAAGACTACAACTAGAAAAACATACCAGGAGATGAAAATGAAAGTAGAAAGAAAATCAGAATGGAGAACTACTGCAAACCAATCTTCAGACTGATGACCATAGATAGATAGCCTTATCTGACAGCTAAGAAAATTACCAGATCTGCTTTCATACATCCATATGCCAAAACATATGATTTGAAAGTCCATATGTTGAGCAACTGTCACTTTTGGGTCAAATCTTTCACAACAAACATCTTTATTATTTTAATTTTAAGCATTTTATATTGAAATATGAAAATGATTGAATGTTTCTTTTTCTGTAGTAGCATCTGCTTTAGTAACTTAAAAGGAGTTTCTAGAGGTTGCTTTCAATACATAAATTGAGATGGTGAGTCAGACAAGATGAAGACAGTTTATGACAACACAATCTGTATTCGTGAGCTTGTGTTAGAAGTTTTTTTAAACTAATATTTTGTGTGGCTTTTTCCCTGACAGGTTATTTGGAATAGAACACTAGGCTAAATCATGGTTTAAATTAGGAGGGAGTAGCAAGCACTGATATAAAAGCCATTTATTTATGGTGGTCAGTTCTAAGATTGGTGTGAATACACCATTTTGACTCGAATATGGAATGGCCTTGCACATAATAAGAGCCTAATATGTAAAAGGTGTTTTACACAAAAAATAAAAAGTCTCAGATATACTTCAAGGTAAAAACTTGACCTATTTTACAGTTTTATTAGTCCCTTTAAATGATTTTATTGATGCGCAGGCACTTTTAAACTTTTCTTTATTTTTTATTCAAAGTCTTATCTTAACCTTAGAAACATCAAACTTATCAGAAGTCTGCATGTTATTCGTTTGTTGTGCCTCACATAGTGCTCTTAATTTAAAATTCATATCATAGCTTCTCCTAATTTCCTTGTTTACTTCAGATACCTAGTAAGCTTTCTTTTCAATCATTTACTTCTGGATCTTCCATGGGTGATTTTTTTTAAATATCAGTAGCACAGCAAAGCTTCTGCCACCAACTAACAACCACCCACTGAATTACCATTCCAGTGAAAGGGTAGAAATCCTTTTTTTTCTATTCAATTTGACCTTGAGTTTATTTTTAGACAGGCTGGTATAATTCCAGCATGTTACAAACTAAACCTCTGCAAGGATCTGCGTGTTTTTTTCCAACAAAAAATGTCAGGCTGCACCTATAATACAAGTATAGTTTTCATAAGAAGAACATTTCTAGGAGAAAAACATTGCATAAGACCACTTTGGTTGCTGCATGATTTAAGGCACCACTTTCTAAGTAGAATAGACTGCCAATGACAGGGAGATCGAGGTTCGAATCATGGTCGGGTGTACAGTGTTTCCTCTCCCCCCCCCNAATAATTCATTCTCACATCATGTAAATGCGGGTACATTTCCTCTAAATATAACCATTCTGGTCCCTAAAACCATCAGTGTAATTAGAAAATAAGCATATAACCCGAATCAGTAGCAAGACACATTGCTAAAAAAAATGGCACTATATTCAGGTTAATACAGTTATACTTTTTTATAAATCATTTCATGCATACATTGTTGCCACAATTGAAATACCAAGAGCATGGTTGTTTAATTAATATCTTTTATTCTTTCGCTTAGTCATGAAAAAAAAACCAGCTACACAATCGATGAGAAAATATTATTAAAAAATTTTGCTAACTCTTGATCAACTATATACTTTAACTAAGCAAATAAAAATTATTTCTAAAAGGGTTCACATCTGTGACACAATGTTAGCAATAATTTTTATTTTTTTCCAAGTTCTTCAAAAGATTTTGTAAGAAAATATAGGTATCAGCAGTTAGTACCTACATTATAGTGTCACATTTTAAACAAAGATAAATATGTGCAGCTCAAGTAACAAATAGATGTTTTCTCATCAATATAGACTATTACTATTTGAGTATTTTCTATCAAGCTGCAAGAAATTTCATTTCAATATTTACTACACATTAACGATAAGTCTTAACAAAAACAAGTAAAAGTTCACAAGTGTTCATAAAGTGTCATTTATTTTTATGTTTAAATATGTTAAAAACTTAAAGACACAAAAAAGGTGGAATTTGATTTCATTAAATGGTTTTACTAAACATTGGGGGAACCAAGGGGTGGACTTTAAGACTACCAATAAAAGAACAGAACACCACTTGTGTAGCTTTAAAAAAAATATCTCCGAATATCATCTAATGATGGATAAAAGTAGGTTCAAAGTTACTAAAAACAGTCTGTTTCATGATGTCTTATGTATATTTGGTGTTACTTCCCGATTCTGAAGTTTTACTAACTTACAAATATTTTTCCTGCTATACAACTATACAAAAAATGTGATGTAAATTATTGTAAATATTAAGTGTGTTTACTTGCAAAATCCAAGTTTGATGGATATTAAAAGTATTAATAGTATTTTGTCCCATTTGAATAACATATTTTGCAAATAAAATATACTTGAATAATTTACTTGAAACATGGTAACTAACCAGCAAGTTATTACTAGCAATAAAAAATAAACTTAACAAAATCAAACACCAACCTCCTAAAAATTCCACCATTATAAAATAAAACCAACATGAATCTACAACTTATTCTTGTTGGTGGAATTAAGGAAAGTGAGATGGAGATATTTTTACATTCTTACAACATTTCATTCAAGACCAAGATGTGAACAGAATCATATTCAATATGCTAATTTCAGAAAAGAATAATTCTTTTAAAATTACTACATAGGTTCTCTTTATAAGAAATATGTATATTATAATCTACCATCATGTATCTTTAAGCCGAATCAGCAGGCTTTATTGAAAATTCATAAGAAAAGACTAGACATAACCTACCTCAGCGATGCCATATTTCAGGAATTAAGGTGTTGTCTCTAGACTACAACATAGCTTTTTCCCTAATATTGGTTCAAGGCAAAATATTTTGTCAACAATTTGAAATTTTTCTGAATCGTCAACATGCCATTAGTTTGCAGATTTGTTAGTTTTGCAGTATTCAGAGCCGGATTACGGCATGGGCTTTAAGGGCTACAGCCCAGGGCCCTCCGCCTGCTGGATGATCTCCAGAGATTATGTGAAAAGTTATTTGATTTTGTGAATGCTGAATCAAAGTATAAGAACTCTAAATTATCTATTTAAAACAGTTCTAATATTGTATAGCCAGCCTTGGTGGTCTTGGGGTAAAGTGCTCGCCTCATGGGTTCAAACCCAGTCGAGGTGGACAGATTTTTGTTGAGCGATAAAAATCCGTAGCACCACTTCCTTCGGGGGGACGTAAAGCCGTCGGTCCCATGTAATTGTGGAATGTAAAAGAACCCTGGAAGGTATGTGAAAATACCTATCATGACTATAGGCTCTTTCACTTATAGAAATTCTCTTGTGATGATATAATCAAACGGTTCAGAAAGGGTACATCAAATATATAAAATAAAAAAATACTGTACATATTATATTTGTAGTAAACATACTACATTCTTGTAATTAAATAAATTTAATTTTGCTTTAGCTTTTCTTTTTCTTATGAAAAGATTATTGGGGCCTCAAAGTACCTTTAGCTCAGAGGCCTACAAAACTTTAATCCGGCCCTGGCATTATTAGATAAACTAGTCTCTTCAGCGGGCCTTGGAATGGTATTTTTTTGGTGACAACTTCTTTACTCTGGCTTTGTACATATGTGACATCATCATGTACATTCCTGAAACAAGAGAAACACTAATATAAAATTTGACTCAGTTTAAAAGCATAAAAATATATTTTAACATGTTCTACTAGTACCAGTAACTTATATAAGCAGGGGATGATCCATGGGCTGTTGTCAGGGAGAGATTGGTTTTGATAAGACTCCTTTTAAGTATAAATGTAATAAATTTAATCAATATATTTGGAAGAGGGTATACAAGAAAGGTGGAAAGAAATATATAAAAAGAACAAACACAGTATGGCTTTTACAATGAAAAGTAGAACACAGTTAACACTTTACATTGCTGCCATTGGAAAAAGAGGTTATCGCCCAATCTCCTGACCTAGGTTTCTATCGGAGCTTATCTGGAGGAATGTGAAATGTGCAATGCAATTTCCTAAAAGAAGAAAAAAGATTTAATTAACAATATTACTAGTTTATAAAATATGGTGTGCAGCAAAGACTTTCTCCCGCTTTTATCTTAAAATAAACATTTACTAAAAAACTCGTAAGCTTTGTGAAACAAAATAATAAGTCTACACGTTGTTGAAACACTACACCAAAGATCATAAATGAAATAATATACAATGTTACTTACTTACTTTAGGGCATTAAAAACTAGGAAAACTTACAGAAAAATTGATAAAAGAGAAACAGCTTTGTCCACCAAAGAGCATAAGAATCAAATTCATTTTCAAAGACCCGAATTAAAATATATATATATGTTTATATCTCAGAAATTATTGTTTTTAATAAAATATATTCCAAGTAAAAGATTTTTAACTTTAATAGAACTACAACTTTATGACGAGTTATTTCATCTTTCAAATAGTTGCGAAGAAACAATAAAAATTGGAAAATTTCTCCAATGTAAAGTATCCTCAAAGTCATTTTTATGAGAAAATGAAAAATGCCATCTTGTTTATAGTCAGAAAGAGTATCCAGAGATACAATTTAATCAACATCGTTAGTACGAATTTCAAGAAAATCAATTTTTTATCTTTTTGCTCGTCAGTAAACTACCCTTAAATTTAAGTTTGGATATCTAATTCCAATTCAGGGGGACCTTATGAAAACCCCAGATACCAAATTTTAGCCCCATCAGTAAAATAGTGTTGGCTCTAGCCCGAGGTACAGACAGACAGCATTGCAAAAAACACTTGATTTTGGTTTCAGGGGGTCATGAAACGTCGACATTTATCAAAATCTTAAGTTTGATTTTTTAGACTGCCACAATACTTTCTCTCCGAGATGTTGAGAGAAGTAAAATTAAATTTAACATTGAAAGAAGGATAGAAGGCAATGCCTACACACTTGTCAGAAAATTGTAGGCCTCAAAGTTCACAATTAAAAACAAAACAACTAATTATGAAATGTTCAATGTACATTAGTCCTCTTTTTCAAAAGAAGAGAGTAAAACCTACCTATAGCTGCCAAAGTCCAGTCGGTGTTATACTCTCTTCTATCAGAGAAGGGGACTGATGTGTTCAAAATTTTCATAATTATGTGTTGTTCTGTGTTTTTAGCTGTGAACTTTGAGGCCTGCAGTTTTCTGGTAAGTGTGAAGGTCTTGATCTTCTATCCTATTTTCAATGCTTAATTTGGTGCCATTTTTCCTTGGAAAGCCACAAAATAGATATTATAGAAATAAGGACTTTAGTGGATTATGTAAGCTCAAGTTTTTATTTTCTAGCCGAGCTTAAATTAGTTTCTCAAAATTATCCCAAGTATCGAATTAAACTTGAATTTAATAAATACACCCTAAAACTTAAACAAACACAAATTATTATTGAAATAAAAATAGGACTGATATATACCTCAACTAAAATAAAACATCATCTTTGAAATTACAATAGCATTAATCTTTTTACAGTGAAAATAACATGCTAAATGTACATTTTACAAACCAGAATGAAACTAGTGAGAAGAGTAAACAATGAGTCATCCATCACCAGACACACAATATAGAAAATAAAGATGGCCTTAGATAACAAACTCTATTCTGCAGAGTCTGTGAAGCTATACATTTTGATCCCGAGCTACTATTAAAGCGTTGTGCTCAAAATTTGAATAGACACAGACCCTAAATAACACCAAAAGCTTGATCTTTTATCAGGAAATTTAATATTATAGAGTTATTAGTAACTTTAAACCCCTCTATTCAAACTAATGAATCTCTAAATACCTTAGATTTGAACATGTCTGTAGTTTTGTGTGTTGGCCAAATTCAACATATAAAAGAGTAGTATGCCACAGCTCAATATTCAAAGTTAAGGTACTTGATACTTACCAGGGAAAAACAGTATTAGTAAGTAGATTCTCATCGCTGTGGGACAATGGAATGCAAAGTTCCAAGAGTTTGGTAGTGACACAGTAAACTTCTGAGTTTCTTCAAAATATGGAATATTCCTAAAAGAAAGTTAAAATAAAATTAATATATTTTTTTCTAAACTATGGGTTAAAAAAATTCTTAAACCAATATGTGAAGTGCAAACTTACCAAATAACCTTAAACAAAACTTAAGGCCCCCTCACCCCTTTCATTTGCCAAGAGAGCCCACGTGGTCACTTACGGTTCATTTCTATCTAATTTATAACTACATTTATTCATTTTTTATGTTATCTTTGTAAAATTTATAGTTTTAAAAACTACTACAAAAGTACATTATAGTATTGTTTCTTGGATAATAATGTTTACATTTTCCTTGATCTAAATTTTTGTCTATCTGAACCACCTTTGTCATGAATTATTCATATGATTGGCATTCTATTGAAATTTTATATTAATGTGAGTTATGTCAATAGATCTAGTTGAATAGGTACACAAAACAATGTTACCTTAGCACAACCACCCCCTCACACAGAAAGCCAAGCGGGTATAATGGGATCCATATAGTGTATCGTAACCAAGTCAGGATACTTATGTTTTTCTTGTAAATCTGTGTAATGTAGTAGGGGTATCTAAACAGAATAAAGAGCATGTAAATAATGTATAAGTAGTTTATTTATAGCTGCTGGCTAGCAACATGTCAGCTTTATAAGACAGAAGAAGTTTGGAACCAACTCACCTCACAAGCTCGACAATACTCCATATCAAGAACAAGTAGAATATGACAGGTTTAGTGTGCATGCGTGGCTCAGCATCAATCATGCAGAACAGTATGATACTTCGGCCAAGTACCTGCAGTCACAAGCAAGTTACGATTATGGGAGGTGGAAAAGGAGATAGGGATGGAAATGGGTCGAATCTTATTTTTCTTTCAATCAAACACCAATACCTTATTTCTAATCTGGAAATAAAAACATTTATCGACCTGTGACTCACAACATCTAATCAAATAAACAAAAGTGAAAATTAGATTGTAAAAGCTTGTAAAAATTTATGAATTCATGTTAATGTAATTAAAATCATAAAGCATAAAAATATTCAAAATACAACCTAATAGGTGATAACTACATTTTACTTTCTTTAACTATATCAGTTATTGTTTTATTTCTAGGTAAATACTGTACATTATATAATAGTTTAAATACATTTATTGCTAATATAATATGTCCATATATAAATATGACAAAACAAATAAAAAACCTATCACACATCTAAAGCACTTCAATATTTAAATGCAACATGGCATCTTCCTCAGGAGGTAATATACAACAGGCTTCAGTGATGCCAACTTAGTTACTGAGCGATGAAAACTTTTCTGATAGACTGAAAATTCTATTGAGGTGATGATATTCTAGTGTGTTAAAACCATGCATTGCAGAGCTCTTAGGCTCAGACTCCAAGAAACAATTTTAGAACATTCTTTATTTGTTTTTCACATAAAATGGGATCAGTATTTAGGATTGCCAATTTTTTTTTAAATCTGAATAAAGGGCATTTTTGTTTTATACTTTTATTTATAAAATGGTTTACACTAATATTATGAACATTCAATAATAACAATTAAATTTTGGGAACCCCTGTGCCATTCTTTGTGGATGGCAAGTGGTGTTAACACTTCAACAGGTTAACAAATATCTAAGTTTGGTGGTTTTCTAGACTTTATGATCAAATGATGTTGCAGTTCTGACCTCCTTAACTGTGACATATTTCAATGGGTTCTATTGAAGACTTTTAAAACTTTGAATATGCAGCAGTCCTCAAAGTTGAGCTTATGAGTGGAGCCATGTGCTGAGAATTGTTTTGTCCACATATATGTTTTTGAAGAGTTTAAGTAGTGTCAATATATTTTACAGTACATTGCTTAAGTCACTTTATTTCACAAATTTTAATTGTTAGAATAATATAATTTTAAGGCTTATTGATTAAAAGTTTGTTTCTTTGGTGATGGTTTCGAATTTATTGAGTTTAAGAATACAATATCAGATAAGCAAACATGGCTTGTACGATATTAACACCCTCTTAAAATAAATTTGTCAATAATGTGTCTCTCTTGTTTCAGCAATTATATTCAGACCGTTTAAAAGAGCTAAATGATTTGATGACTAATTAGTTTTGTATATAAACAGCTACCTTTTTTAAACAAATTCTAGTCAGAAAACATAATCAGGAATAAATAAAGCAGCTGATAAGCCACTTAAATGCTGACAAAGTTTAAGAAATAATCAATGTTAATAACACCAATGGCACCGCTTTTACAAATAAAGAGATTTAACTTGTAATTCCAATTTAATGTATTGTTACTTGTATGCTTTTGAAATTATACATTCGACAATCATCACAGCAACCAAGTGCACTATTAGATTTTTTTTAAAAAACACCGAATATATAACAAAACACATGTTCAATAAACGTTTAAAAGAAGTAAAGTACAGCCACACTTGAGTATATCCGTTTCCATTTTTTTTTTCTTTAATCATATTAATATTTGTCAGCATGTAAGACATTATTAGCTGGTTGTTATGTACACATAAAAATGTTGACCTTCATTAACACAAAAGTATAAGAGACACAAAAAGCAACACTATAAAAAAAATGAGTTAACTTAGTGGTAGGTATCAAGGATTCCAAAGAATATTCAAGAAATATGGTTTTAGAAAACCATCAGCTATGAGCTTTAAAAAAATTGTACCATATGTTTTTTTTAAATTGACAGTTTAGGGCAACAAAATTGTAGGTTGTAGGATAAACTTAATGAACCAAGGAACTTATAGTGGGGCAGTGGGGAGCTTTCTTGGAAGAGAGGTTGCGCATATAGAAGAGTCTGGGTTCTTTCTTCAAACCAAGTAGGATATTCTGGAAATGAAGATTTCTAGAGTATGACTGTTATCATATATATACTTGGTTGGTGCTAGTCATAGAGAGGGTCCTCAGTTCTTGGTTCCCAACCAGTGAGTCCGGGAGTGGGCAAGCATGTTCAGTGTGTGGGTCGGCGTTCCCAGGAGAGGATAAGCAAATCCAACATTTGCATAGCACGAGTCAGCACAGTGTGTCATGCGTGAGGACAAGTGGTGACTGATGTGGAATACATGGGTGACATAGACATTATTTGTTGTTGTGAATTGTTTCAGTGATAAACATTTTTGTGACTGTTATAAATATTTGAATAGTTATTATGTATTTTATAGTTATTAATCTGGTTATATAATTTAATTCCATTTTATTTTTTTCTCATTATCATTCACTTTGGTGGTAGTTTGCTGCCAATGCACAATGGACTGTGCAAGTGATGACATCACTTCTTTTGCTGCTGCAGTTCTAAAATGGAGTGTATTGTTATTGCAGCGTAGTAAGCACAGAAAACATATAAAAAAAGTATGTGGTGGATGGTATCTCTCAAAAAGAGTGGAACACATTAAGGACCAAAGCATAGCTATTTGGTGTTACCAAAGCAATTACCAGATTATTAAATTAAACTATTATTTAATGTAACTTTACATGATACATTACAACATAATAATACTATATAGTTAATCATTAAGTTAGTGAACCTGACAATTCTACAATAGAGACAATAATATTATGATAGAACTAGTACAGTCCCTAGTGTGTCCGCAACCAGATGACATGAACAACTGAAATGTAATGTGGGAGCGTTTTGAATGTTCGTCAAGACTCCTATTGCAAATATTCGCTTTATTTGATTTGTGTCAAGAGATCGCTCCCAAGGCAAAACCCCTTGACTGCCGAATATTTGACTGAACATTCGTCGTTCGCCATTTATGTACCTCTCACACTACTTAGACAGTCACCCGATACATGAACATTCGCGAATAGTGTGGGACCGACTTTAATTCTTCAGTTCAATTTTTCGTCTACCCTAAAACCTAACATTTTAAGTTTTTAGTTAACTGTTCTAAATAAACAAATATCCCAGTGTTTTTATTAGATTTCACAAAATTCTCTGTGTTTTCCTGGTTTTTTTTCTCTCTCAACACAATGAATTCCCTATGTTTAATCAGATTTCCAAGTGTGTGGCAGCCCTGCCAGTATCTTGCACACTAAAGAAACCAACAAAAAAGGTTTCCTTTTGTCTTAAATGAGAATGTTTACATTTATTTAACTATTAGTATTTAAAATGGTTTTATTTGATCCACAAATAACCAAGCATTGTATTAGAACGAAACCAAACACAATAAAAATGCAGTTTAGTGGAAGGTCTACTAATTGAAAATAATCATACGAACCAATTCTGTCAAGGCCAAGAGCAGGGAAAGGGAAACAATTTTTTCTGAGGGTCTTGTGAGGATTATGAGGACTATACTCAATGTGTATGTTAACAAATGGGGGGTGGGGAACCCCCAAAAAAACACACACAGTAAATTTATGCAAAGAGTATACTTTATCTTAGAGTTTTTAAAGTAAGTTCTTCCATGGTCTCTTTTATAGCAAATAATAATAACAATAATTTTAAAGTAGGTTAGAATCTGCCCATCCCTTGGGAGTCCACGAGGACATCCATTTTTAGAAGAGGTCGTTCAGCTTTAAGATTCACGTTCAAATCTCGGTTGAGGTGGGTAGGTAGGATATAAATAATCAGGTAGTTAAATGTACAAAAAACCAATATAAATCCTTCAATAAAATCACATACTTGCAACAAGGGGACGACAAATCCTCCCTTTGTGTAGCCAAACATGGGGTGCATTACTTCAAGAAACTGCATAAGTTGGCAGAACTTCATGGGTCCACCCACCGCCTCGTATGTACCCTCGATAGATTCTGCCAACACGCATTGAAAACAAGGCTTAAGGTTTTTAATAATTTGTATTCTTGGTTTTTCAATAGGCCTATTTAAGAAATTTTCTCAATTATCTTTGAATGGACAATAATGCTTAGTGTTTATTAATTTTATTTATTTGATGTATTTAACATGCACTTTATAAATTGATTGATTATATCAACAAACGAGAATTTCTATGAGCAAGAGCAAAAAGACCTAACAATTTTGCCAGAAAAGCTATTTTCACATACCTTGCAGGATTCTTTTACATGCCAAAATCGACATAGAACCGAAAGCTTTACTTTCCCTCTGAAGAAAGTTGTGCTACAGATTTTTATCACTCAAGAAAAATCTTTTTAACTCCAACTGGGTTTGAACCCACAAACATTGGGTCATGAGGTGAGCACTTTACCCCAAAACCACCGAGGCCTACAGTTATTTAATAAGGTGCTAGTTTAAAGAAAAGATGATACCCTAGAATCCTTGACTCCTTCAGGATATTTAAGATTTGAGTATTTGATGTTTGGGATTTTTCCCCCTTCAAACTTTGAATCAAAAGTTTAGCCCAGTATTGTTATAAGAGAACCCTAGAAACCAGATTTCAGGACATTAATTTACCACTAAATTGAATGTATGAATATATTAGTACTGATAATGGGACCCTCAAAACCTTTATGATATTCGAGACTCAAATCCTTAAAAAAAATATTTGTTTTCAAGTGAAATTTGTTTTAGGGATCTAATACTGCATATTGGTGGCTCAAAGCCAATTATAATCATAGAATGAACTTAGCGACCAGGCATCAGACCAGTAATTTAACACTTAATTGTAATAATGAACACTATTGTAAGTAGCGGATTATAAGAAATAATGTAAGAAACTAAGGAGCCATTTCAAAGAGTGCCACATATTCGATATATTTTAAATCCATTTTATTCTGTCCGACAATTTAACTTCGAATCTTGAATTCGAAACTTGGGAAAAATTACGAATTTAAGAGGAAATATAAATATAGTAGAATAATATAAAATACAAAGAGTAACTAAATGATAACATTCTTTCTTATAATCCATTCATTGTAGCATTCATACATTCAGTAAAGTGTTAAATTACTGGTCTGAGGTACTATTATGTTCATCCTATATATATAGTTGGTTCTGAACAACCAATAAGCATTATAAGAGCTCTAAAACAAATTTTACTTGAAAAACAGATATTTTTTTTTAAGGATTTGTGTCTTGGATCCCAAATTTTCTCGTATCTCAAGTATCTGTCCCTAATCCTAATTTATTAAGTGAGTAAAAACAATATTGATGTAGTGATATTATTGTAATATTGGGCATAGTTAAGTAGGCCTATCTATCTCATTTCCGAACAAAACAATAGAAACTTTTAATCAGGCTATTCGAGTGTGAGTTTAAAAAATTACATTACTTGAACAATAAAGACATGGTTGTTTCTTTTGATTTAAATTCAATACCAGAGAGAATGTACTCATCTGAGTATAGGTATTGAAACCAAAGTTTAAGTAGTGAAAGGAAAATATTTATATTAATAAAGTAGCAACACGTTTTTAATTCCACATCCCTATTGGGAATAAACTATTAAAATATAAGGTTACATTTAGAACATATGGAGAAAAAAAAAAAATTCACTAAGAAAAATATAAAATATGTATATATGTAACATCTTATTATCTTAAATAAAGGAATAATAAGGTTCAAAATAAGTTTGTAAACTAAATTTTATATATTAATTTGTGTTGCCAAATTTTAAAAAAAATTATAGTAATTTTAATCAAATATGGAAATAGAGCTTATCTGCCGAAACATGTTTGAAACAATAGTGTTGAGATTGAGGAATAACTTTAACATATTATAATGATAAACATAGTAATGTTCCAAGAAAAACAACTACCAGAATGTTCTGATTGCAAAATTTATACGAAACTATGCATATATGAAAACAATTCTAACATGAAAAAAATCAAATTTTTACTGTACCTAAATAAATATTTAATTTAACCACTAAAAGAACAGACTCTATTATTACTGAGAGAAAAATATTATATGAATAAATACAGACCTATGATGAAGCACAATTTGCCATCTTCCAAATTAAATATAATATCCATATATTCATTAGGAAATATAATATAACATTTTTCAAGTGAAAGAAGTAAAAGTAATTATAATCACTTTATTTGAGTTTCTATTGAATATAATCATCAAATGCCATGAGTAGGGACATGCAAAATTCACATTTACGATAATACATGTTTTACTATTTTCACACAAATAACACAAGTTTAAGTTGTTTTTGCTGAATAAATACAAATTCTTTGTAATATGTCAAATATGTTGTTCAATATAATTTTCAACGTAGTAACAGTGGCGATTTCGTTATGAGAGGGCTGCCATTTATACGGAAAGTATTCAATTTTTCAGATTTTAAAGTTATAAAATGGATTACAGGATATATTAATATTTTCTAAGAAATTTTTGATTTTTTTTTTAGGTTAACAATAAAAATCAAGATTTCTACTTTTACCCACTAGGAAATTTAATTTTCTATTTCGATAGATCTATTTTTTTGTTTTCAACCTTTAAGAAATTTAATGCTGGCTCCAAGAGAGGACATTAATATATATGGACCTTGCAACAGGCGGTCATGTTTGGTCTAGACATAGATTGACGATCAATTATTTAAATATTGTTATTTGTAAAAATCGAAAGTAATGCTACTGAAATATTGAGTTCTAAGCATGAAATTTGTTGTGTGTATTTATGTTTGATTTATCTTTGAATATGTGAATAAATACTTAAATACACAATAGTAATGAAAAATAGAGAGTTTTATGCAAGCTATGTAACATTACTGCACCATGGAAATGCAGGTATTCCTACATGAAACACATCAAATCAGAAAAACATAAAAAGAAGAGTGTCTAAAATTTTGGGAAGTACCAAAAGCCAGGTATAGATAATCACTCTGTTGAATACAGCCAAGGAGGAGGGGGATATGTCATATGAATTGGCAAAAGGCATGTGAGGAGGCAGTTTAGTTACTATGTGTAGAAGTTGACTCAAAGATTTCTCGTGACATACAACAACGTCCTGACCGACAAAAGAACAAACCTTAAGGAAAATAATCTGGCCACAATCGCAATGTGTTCATTTGAGAGCGTAAGAAAAGTTTATTTTACCTTTAGCTTGGCATGGGCAAATAAATAGTAAAAATATAGTACTCACTTTGAAATAAGTCCAGAATTCAAGAGATCTGCTTTGACTAATAATAGAGCTATTTATTTACGGTATGGAAATAAAATGTTGGTGTATACATTATTGTTGTGTAGTCATAAGCGAACTACTGTCATATGGACTTAAGCCCTAACTTTTTTTTACTAATTCGACTTGTATTTACATAAATAATAACACTGTTTTCAACATAAAAATCGTCGCTTTTTGAGAAAAATAACATCAATTTTCCCCTAAAAATAACCTCACCTTTTGCATGTCTCTACCCATGAGAGATTACTATAGTTTGATTTAGTTCAAACTATTAGCTAAATATCATCGGATTGAGATCATTAATAATTTGTTTCAAGCAAACATTCATCATCAACATTTAGTGAATCACACAAATACCAATTATTAATAATAGTTGTGTTACTATGACCCTTGATTCCATCATAACAGCACCTTCATTTTTTTTTAATCATCCCCCAAGTGTATTAAAATGAGAATTCTATTTCTTTAATGCAATCATATTTATTGAAGACACTTGGAAAACAATTAATAATCTTGGAGTGTCTTAACTCAAGAGTTTTTTAAAAATCACATATGAAACTTAAAATTAGTTAACACATCACAAAAAAAAGTATCTGATAAAAATAAAATTCCCAAAGTCTTACCTTGGCCATCTTTGGCATAGCGAATAGCCATTACTATCAAGATATAACAAAATCCAAGCCACTGGGATAGATTGTAGAATGCCAAATACACATTTTTTAAATTCTCTGTAAAACAAAGAAAACCAGTTTATTTAATTAATTATATTTAGTTGAATAAGATTATGGGCTTGAATTTATATTCTTATAGTTTGAAAAGTATCAGATAAGCAGTACAGTATTAGAATTATGTTTCATTTGAATTTACACCTATTTCATTGATGTTGAATAGCTATATTAATTGTATTAACTTAATTATTTATAAATTTTAGCATCGCGTCTTACTACTCGTTTGCGTTACATGCTTAAGTACTAATTAAGCTAATGGAATTAGGAAGGCTGACTTTAGAAGAAGTGAACCCGCATTTGTGTAGAGGGAGAAGGGAAAACCACCCTCAATTCACGTGACCGAGATTCGAACCTCGATCTTCACATTCTTGGCAGTCTAGCTAACACGAAACTAGGTTAGCCAACTATGCCACCGAGGCGGGTTGTAATATATTAGTTAAGTAAAATCAGAAATGTAATTTGTTATTAAAAGGTTACCAATGAGGTAAAAAAGAAGGAAAATTGATTCTTACAGTAAAAGTCCTGAATAAAAGATGGTGACATGAGTTTTTTAAATTTGTATGAAAAGAAAAATCAACTATTGAAGGCCAGAACATTTTATTTAAGCAATAATTTAACCTACAAGTTTTATTATATTTACTAAAATAAGTAATGGATAACGTAAAAAGATTATCTTTTTAGTTTTTTAATTAGTATTGTCAAAGGGAGGAAGTGGCAGTGACTAAAAATTTGTTAATTTATTTAGCACTGCATCTTAATACTCATTTAGATTATGTAATTAATTCCTTATTAAGCTAATGGTTTTAGTGATTAAGAAGGTTATATTTAGAAGAAATGTACCTATACTTGCGTGGAAAACCATTTTAAATAAACTATTCTCAGTACACTCGATAGTGATTTGAACCTCGATCTCCCGGTCATTGGCAGTCTAGTCTAATGTGAGAGTAACGCGTCTTAAACCAGGCGACCACCGAAGCAGGTTAAAGATATATATCAGTTTAACTACACGCAGTTCAGAAAGACCTTTTTTTATTTTTTCCAATTGTTGAAATTATGGGTTTCACATAAGTTGCTTAAAGGCTGTTTTTGGCAAAAGGGTGCAGCCTATTTTCAGGTTTATAAGATTAATGTTTATGTATGTGTCCTAAAACTGACCTCTCTTGTAACCCAATTCTTCCTTCTCCAGTTTATTGTACATATTGGGGTAGTCCTCCATTATGTCTCTGGACTCGTCGTCGTCCTCCACATCCTCTTCAGATTTCCAACGGTCAAAGTCAATCTGAAGACCGACAGTCTATAAGTCTTCACCATGGTCAAAAGTTAAGAGGTTTATTTTAAGTTTGTATGTTTTTACACATGGGTTATTTAACAAATTCATTTGTATGGTAGGGTAGTTTAGAGGAAGTGCAACTGCATAGTTCAGAGGAGGGATGTTCAAACCAAAGTGTTAAATTACATTATTGGCTTACTCCCAAAACCTTGCAAGACACAAAATAAAAATTAAGGGAGGTGTAAAAAACTAAGTGAAAAAAAAACACTTCCGGTGAACCCAACTGAAATTCGAGCCTCAACATTTCTATCATTGGCAATTGAGTAAATTATGAGCCTGACACTTTGTATTTGCATGGCCATCAGTGTTTCTATGAGCATAGAGCTTCAGAAGCTGTACATCATCTAATTTATGAGGCTCTAGTTGCCATCCCATTTGGATAATTGAGTGATGTCAAAGAAGGCAAAATGGAAGGGATAAACAAACCAGGATAGCCAAGAATTCAACAGATTGATGATCTCAAACAAGAAAAGAAAATGAATTTCCATTATCTAAATAAGGAAGCTGCTGATAAGACATGCTTGGAGGACTCGGTTTGGACAAGGCAATAGATCAAATGAAAGAAAAAACATCTACTAATAATGATGATAGGGTGGATATTTAGTCCTTAATTATTACGAAACTTAGTGAGGTATGAGTAAATTATAATTCTCGAAAAGTATGGTAAAAGGTGTTAAAAACATGTCAAACCAATACAAACATTTAATAGTGGACATATGTGTTGTAGTTTGTAATACTGTAATTCAAGAATTAGAGATAAGTCAAATATTCTTTTTCTCAAAATTTTAATTATATGGTACCCACAAATCCTAAATAAGAAAATTTAAATCTTAGAAAACATTACAAGTATAAGTGAATAACTTTCACAAATTGGTAATGATTTTTTCTCTTCAATTCTGATTTTGTCATTTTAAACAGTAGATTTATTGTATGGGGGCGGACTTTTAGGTTTGGGAAAGGCTGAATATAATAAGCATCATAATAACTACCAGAAAATACTTCAAACAATCCTACTCCTAGTGGCTCAAGATGGAGTTCCCCCATTTGACATTAAATTCTTCTATAATGAATTGTCTTAAAACATAATTGAAAACTGTGTTTGAATTTTGCCCGACTCCAATGATCTAATAGCCTAAACAATAAGAAGGAATGTAATACCATATTATTAAGCTAAATGTACTTTGAGGTGGGAAAAGGGGTGGGGGGGGGGGGAAGAAGCATAACCCTTACCTCTTCAGTATGACATAAATTAAAAAAACCTATCCACTGTTTTTTTCAAAAAGTGTAAAATCTACCCTATGAAATGTACCTTCAGCCAAGCTGGTTTCTGGGGCATCCCAGTGATGCGGGGCCACCACCCTGACTCTTTCTTCTTTAAAGTGAAATCCACATTTCTATCATACACCTTGTAATGACTCTCCTGGCAACATTCAAAACAAAATGTTAAAATAATTTGAGTTCTAGAATTAAAAATATACAAGCTTAGCATATAATTTATTTTAATGCTTTTTTTACCAAATAATCTGTCAAAATATAATAATATAGAACTTACCTCAGGGTCAATAGCTGAGTGGAAGTCAAGTGTAAAAGCATATTTGTTTAACCCCCTTGCACCATATCCTTGAGCACCGAATTGAAGTTTCTTGTTTTCCAGATGGACGTCAGGATTCTATAGAATATAGTGTTTAAATTACCATAAGCATTTTAATGGATACAAACATCAATATATAATCTTAAACATATTTACTGCAAAATAATTTTTTTCGATATTATTCATAAGTCCTTCCCAAACAGTGGATATGGATAAAACATAGCTAACGTCTACTATATAAGTTATTTTTATTCATTTTAAATTTAATTTCTACTATATATAGGCCCTATACTTCATTTTTCTTATGAATAGTCTTTTGAAGCACCTACACTTTTTATTTTTCAGTGCAAACATTGATTGAAAGTCACAAACAAACACTGAAAAACATTGTCAAACATTTAAAGAAATAATTTTTATTTTCTTTGTAAAGCTATATAGTTAGGTCATCAAAAGATTTTAATAATACTTCGGTGACCTGGTGGTCTAGGGGTAAGGTGTCAGACTTCTATGCTGGCGGCCGGGGTTCGATTCTCGGTCCCGGCACAGATTTATCTGATTACCAAACCCTTCCTTCACCTCTGACAAGACATCTTGTGAATGTGGGGAATGCCAGGCCTCCACCGTGGTTCGGATTCCACGTTAAACTGTAGGTCCTTCATTTCATCTCACAATCACCCTACATTAGCGTAAGTGCGTATAACCCGAACAGGTAGTAAGACGCGGTGCTAATAATAATAATAATAATAATAATAATAATAATAATAATAATAATAATAATAATAATAATAATAATACTTACTTTTGGATTACTGTGTGGTTGGCTTTTTTTTTATGACTAATCACATTTAACAAAAGTTGGTTTGGCAACAATAGATATTTTAAAGCATGAAATATTACATTGAAAAATATTTTAGTCACACTTTTATCCTATTATATCTTACTACCATAAATAAATAAATAAATATAAACGTTTCCTTCAAAACTTAAAGAAAAATCCACATAAGTAGGGCCTATAAGATTAGTTTCAAAATAAAGAGCTTTTATTTTTTAAACACGAGCATGCAAATACAAGTTGTGAGCTATTGACGATACCTGTACTGGCCACCTTCGTCTCATTCGGTTTGCAATTTTTTATTGATGAAGGGAAGGCAACCCTTTAGAAGCTCTCATTTGTAAATCATTTATAAGTGAACTAAGAAAACGACTAAGACCACAAAAAAAGCAACATTCAAACAAATAATTTTGTATTGGTACAGTATTTTAATAATGTAAAAACATTTATAAGTAAAAAAGTATTAAAAACATATTGTTTAATGTTAAAGTTTTGACTGCTAAAAGTGACAGCTGCTCAACATATGGGCGTGGATATCATATGGTTTGGCATACGGATACATGAAAGTAGATCTGGTAGCTTTTCCTATATGTCAGATAAGGCTACTCATAAGTAAATCAGGGTATAGGTGAATCAGCTCATGGCAGTGTTAGTAGCCTACATGGTGGCAATATAACTTTCATTATAAAATGCCTTGACTGTTACAGGTTTTTCCAAATAAGATTTAATAAAAGTATCCACTTGACCTTTAACAGTTTTTCTCAGTGAATTAATTTTATTTTGTTTATTACAGTGAACTGATTGTATTTACGAAAACAATCCTAACAGCTGCTAGACATCAACATTATTATAAGTTCTTTATTCAGTATTTAATGTTTTAGGTATTGTTTGTGATCATGTGTAGATATGTTATTTAAAACAAAACTTTTAGAATGATCTCATATCTATATGATATGCCTAGAGGCAGAATGCTAAATCTATACAGAGCATTTTGCTACTGTCAAAAAACCATATCACTCACTTCTGTTTACATTTTTAAGTTCAAAATAAGTTAAATATATAAATTCTCTGAATTTGTTCTTACTTTTGATTAAACTAACTGACTTTCCAGGTTTTTTCTGTTTTTTCTGTGTGGGGCCATCACTTTTTTTAGCACCACATCTTACTACCTCAGGTTACACGCGTACTAAGGTAAACGTACCAGTAGCTGACACTTTTAGAATAAATTTACTTCTCATCCAGGATGGTAAAGGAGTTAGATGAAGAAAATAATGAATGAATGCATCATTAGATAGACCGTACTACTTTAAATGCAGTTAGTCTATTAAAACTTTCAAATATGTATATTGACATTTTTAAAATTAAATATAACGTTACTATGACACTGTACCAGTAGCTGACAGTCACATTTTGCTCATGTACCAGTAGTTGACATGTAGTGATCCAATAGCTGACATATTCATATTTATTTGCTTATTTAGGATATAGATTTATACATGATAATTTTATACATAGATGTCATGAATTTCTGTAATTTGCTTTAACGAATTAAGTAATTACATTAATTTATTATTTTTTATATCACATAGTAATAAAATAAAGGTAGTTTAGGCTACTGTTATAGATTGTTAAACATACAAAGACATGTTTAGGTGTATAATCTAAAGTAAGGCTAATAATTTTAAGAGCAAATGTTTTTTCATCAACTGTACCTACCTAACTTAATGTATCCACTTTTAAATAAGTTAGGCCTTACTTTTCAAATACATCAGACACTGGGTGGTCAAAAACTATATCTACATCCATGGGCTGCAACAGATGGGTAGCATTTGGGAATAGTGCTACTAGAACTATCCCATTGGTTGAACAAAATTGGCTAAGATGCAGGGATAGATGAGAGGTATGTCCATCTACAAACAAAATGACAGGTATTTCAATGTTCTGTTTTACTATCCATGGATGGAAAATATTTGTTATGTACTCGTAAAAAGTTTCACTTGTCATCCATCCACTCTCTGATTTACCGATTTCCCAGTCTTGAGGTACGCTTTCTGCTAATATAGTTGGTATTCTCACATATCTAAAGATAATCATTGGAGGTGCAGTGAGGCTAGCCATTCCATTCACCAAAACAGTAAGACATTCTTTTTCATCGTTATTTGCACTTTACTAGACAGACTTGTCTCCCTTTGCAGCCAACACACGATTCCCTTTTGGGTTCAAAAAAAAAGCTGACTTATCAGCATTAAAAACTCTCATTGGATCCTGTAAAATTTCAGTCAAATTGTTTTCCTCCAAATATGCATGGACTTCATCAAACCAATTTCTTAATTTATTTTCTGTTACATTACGACTACTGATAGTCAAGTTTTGTGATACTCTTTCACTAATTTCAGGATGTCTCTGTTTAAACCCATTATACCACTTCCTACAAATATTTCTTTTGTAGCTGGAAAACCAGCCTTAGCCGTTTTCAACACCCAATCAACAAGTTGTTCTTCATTGCTGGTGAATATGGTTTCTAGGCCCATTTTTCTACTAACAGGGTTTTTTCCTTTCACCTTGTACATGAGTGTGACTCTTGGTACTTTAAATATCTTTGCAGCAGTTGCAATTGGAGAGCCTTTTTGTACAGCTTCAATTGCTAAATGCATGCTCTCTTCGGGGTATTGAAGTATCTTTTTTTTCCCTTGCCATTTTGTGAAATTAAAAAAATGTAAATAAACTAAATGACTACTTAAATTAAAATGACTAAGCCTAGATATTGGACTCTTTATTGATTCTAATGTTTGGGTAGACCAATATTGCCACTACAACAATGAATGTAACTTAACAATTTTTACAATTGATCTTATATAATAAGTTATCCCTCTTCTAAACACGAGTTTTACTGCTAAACTATATAGGTAAAAGAATTTCAATAACTGAAAATCAATGAACCTGTGCCTGAAACATTGTTGCACCAATAGATGACATGGGTGTCAGCTATTGGTTCTGGTAGTGGGAGGTAAAAAAAAAATTCAATAGGCCTGTTTGCCAACACATGGGTATATATTTGAGATATTCAAGTCCAACATTTAAAAAAAGTATACATGTACCAAAGGATGACATGAGTGTCAGCAATTGGGACATCTTTAGTTTTGATGTACCCATGCCTGACACCCATTGTTAAAGGTTTAATATGATGGATTATGGTATTTTTCAATACCATTTACTTTATTCAAATGTTTACTGAAAAGATAAACACTATAACTCTCATAAAAACCCTCAGATTAGCAAATTATTATAAAATGAAGTTTACTTACCTCTTAGTTAGTAGTTCTAGCAAAGATAATCAATGAAGACAAGCTGATACATCAATTTAGTACTTTAAACATATTGATTGCATTTTTGATTTTCAAAGAAAAGGTCTTGAAGATTATTGTCAAGAAATTAACAGGCTTTAATTTGGATGCTCACAGAACATAGTTGAAAGTAGAGTTTGCTTATTTTTAAGGAAATATTAATTAAGTGTCAGCTATAGGAGCTCTGTCAGCTACTGGAACGTCTACCTTATGTAGGCCTACTAATTATGTTATGGCTTAGAGATGAGGAAGATTGAATTTAGAGGAAGTGTATCTGCATTAATGTGGTGGAAAAGTGGAAAACAATTTTGGAAAAACCATCCTCAGTACACCTGACCTAGATTCGAACCCCAATCTCTCTGTTATCGGCAGTCTAGTCTAACACAAGAGTGACGCCTCAGGCCATGCAGACAACAAAGTGGGTGCCACCATATTGTTCCTAAACCAAAACCTTAAGACTTGGTTGGAAATAATTCTTACTACATAGCTAAGTATCCCAAGTTAAATACCTAACAACATCAAAAAGCTACCTAGATTTAAAGTTAGGTCTATTCTCTTTCACTAAACAGTAAATTTTAAGTGTGGAGTAGCTTATGGTTGTTGGTTTAGGCTTATAATTAAATGAAAATTAGTCATAGCCAGCACAATTGCATTAAACTATAAAAAAAATTAGTAGAACACAAAATTATATTATTATTATTTTGGTTTAGAGGCCCATCGACACATCTAGGTCATTAGGGCCTCACAAAATTATAAATAATACCAATAAGAATAGGGTTGGTAGGGCCTACATATGTAAAAAACAAAAGTTAAAATTTGGAGACCTCAATTATGGAGGATGGAAGGTAGTCAGGATAGTTTGTTACTTTGTAGCTAAAAAGATAGGCCCCCACTGTATTTATAAAGTTTTAATCGAGAATTTATTTTAATTTTATTCAGTAGTTAATTGTTTTGAACATCAATGACAATACATAACACAGAAAGAAAGGTAAAATACTATTACACAATGCGCGTGTATTAATGTTGTTTTCTAGTTCTCAAAACATAAAAGTCTTGGGAAAATAATCGTCTTGTGGTTATTAAAAAATTTAATATAAAGTGCTAGTATGTGAACAGCTATTTTCAAAAGAAGTGCATCAGAATTTGTGTAGAGGGGACAGGAAAAATTCAGTAATAAATCGCAAGTGTAAAACCACTCTCAGTGCACCCAACATATCCCTCAAACCTTGTCAGTGGCAATCCAATTTAACTTGACATCTAAGGGCCTTATAGACTAGCTGGACAAAGGTTTAAATGGATGTTTGCGCACAATCAATTTAGCAGTTCAACACTGTGGGCCAGTTTCATAGTCAAATTTAGTACGCCTCAAGTGCGGCGCTACACTAAGTACATGACGACACCTACCTAAAACAGAATGGAATGGGCCAGTTTCCTATGTGAGACCGGCCCATTCCATTCGAGCTTAGGTAGGTGTCGTCATGTACTTAGTGTAGCGCCGCACTTGAGGCGTACTAAATTTGACTATGAAACTGGCCCTGTGTCTTGTGAGTGAATGACTCAGCCATTTATTAGAATACAAAAAATGTCACCACCATTAGAACATTGTTTTGAATTTGCATGCTCACACAAGCCACTTTCAGCATTTGAGTGGTACCCACAGTTTCATGAAGCTGATAAATAGAGGATTTTATCCCTGGGGTTGAGTAGCCATTTGGAATAATGTAATCAAATTATGTAGAACAATTCCTGGGAGCATATATTGATGAAATTTGCATTTAGGCCTACCTACTAAGCTTTGTAACCTGAGGCTTTCTTACAGACTAAACTAGGATTTGAAACCTAATAGCTATTTTTAGGGTATCTTTTTCTAGATGATTTCCCACTCTCCATTCATGCAAGCTACTGGTATGCACATATCCATCAGTGTAAATATTACGTCAATAGCGCATACAAGTAGTAAAATGTGGTGCATGCAAAATTAATATCAAAAGAAGTGCATCTTGAAACTAGTTTGTTGATGGGTGTTGGTTCAATAGTTACTGTACACAAACTCAGCTGTCTTCACTGCACAGTCAATTTGCTAAGACCTTATGACCAAAATAGGTGTAATGGTTAGTATAAGTATTTACATTCAACACTTTACACGCCAGTAATGACACAATGTTTAAAGACCATTAGAAATAATTGTATATCTATAAAAATTATCATAAACAATAGTCTATATCACTTTAATTGCATGTACAATTTACGTATGGTAGAATGAAAGAAAAGTATGTTACCATACATACCTTAACATCTTTGAGATCTACTTTCAGAGTGAGATTGCTTTCTGTTTGAGCCCAATAAACAAACGGGCTTAAAACTTCTGGCATTCTTCTGTTATCTGAAAATATAATGCATGTAAATAAGTGTTTAGTTAAGGTTGTATTAAATAGTCACTAGTCATTTAGAGCCATTCTAGATCACTTAATTTTTATGTCAGCATGTTTTAACTATTTACTTAAAATTGATTTATTTGAATATAATTTTAAAATAATTCCTGTGAAAGATCATATCCATTACCATTGATATTTTAACGTGTTAGATAAGAATTAAATAAATAAAATCTAATGATACTATTATGAATAGGGAAAAAACAAAAATGTAAGAAATCAAATTACATATAGACCCAACAATTATTAAATATGCACTTTAAAGCAATGAACTTGTAAATGAATTTATCAAACATTCACTATATATATATAGTTTAATTAGTTACTTTTAAATTCAATGCGATGACAAACAGAAATATGAACCGGTAGAGATGTAATGTTTATGTATTATTTAACCAGCAGAGATAAACATTGATATTTAGTATTTACTAGTTACTACAACTTCGGAAAAGTGACCTGCTTTGAGTGGCCTGAGTGAGTACTAATGGGGAGAAATATCTAGTGTTAATATTTTGTACTATAAGAGCGAGAGAGAGTAAAGAGTCTTAGCATAGATTAAACATAAATAGCTCAACAATTAATTGCTAAATGAAATAATTTAGTTTAGTTTAATATTTTTAGATTAACAAAATACTGCTGAGTGAGTTAATAATTAACGCTTATATTTTCAAACAAACATTTTAAGCTCTTCAAACAGTTTAATAAGAGTAACATTCTCTGACAATACCTAAAGTAGTAAATTCTCAGCTAGCTTGAATAACAGAGAAACACTTAATAAAACGTAAATTATTATATAATTTGCAATATTTAGATATATATATAAATATACAATCATCATCCAATGTGTCCAGACTGTGGCTGGGTCAGTTTAGTAAAACGCCTCCATCACTTTACCATTCTTCCTAATTTAATTGCCTCCACTTTCTCCTTACACTTGCACACTTTCTATTATCTACTCCTACGATCTTTTTCTTGGCCTCCCTTGTGGTAGTTTTCCCAAATACTTCATTTCCATCATTCTCTTTGTCATTTTCTCCTCCAATTTCATTAATTACCCATAACATCTCATAATAAGCATCGAAAAGCCCTGCTTTCCTACTTTCAGCGAAATAATTCTTATTCTATTAAATAAATTAAAATAGCTTAGATATTTTTAAAATACCAATTCTAATATATTTTGGCAGCATCTTTATTTAAGATTTTTTATTATTCAAGTGTGTCTGTGGGCTTGTCCTTTCCACAAAGCCCACGATAGCGGGATAGCTAAATAAAAACAATCTCAGCCGTGTCTCTATGCCCATCAAATGGCATGAGGGTTGAAAATAAGGGAAAGAGGCTAAGGCGCATACGTGTCTTATTGGTTTCCTATTCATTCAGTAGAAATAGAATAAAAGCAAAGTTTTAACTGCCTCTTGATATTGTGGGATGAAAGATTAGCTGTAAATATCAACCTAGTGTTCATTGTCAATTTTGGAGCATGCATAGTGTCAATTATGCGTTGTGTTTATTGGTGGGTTCTCGTAGGGTCATATTTTTGTTTTATTCATGTGTTAGTTTTTATATTTAATTTAATTTTATTTATCATATTATTTATTTTAATTTAATATAAATTTATATTTTCAATTTGTGTGTGGATAGCAAGGAATGTTTAGTTAATAAGTTATTTGTGAAATATTTTTCAACTTTTTAAGACTTTTCTTTTAAAAGTTAGATTTAAAAACTGATAGATCAACATCTGATCTTCCGCCACTTTCTTTCCGTAATGTTTATAGTAAGTATTAATACATACATTTATTTTAATAAAATTATTGTTTTTTGTTTTACTTCTAAAATGGTCATCTTAAAATTAGTTCAAGAGTTATTGTTGTGTCCTTACACATACACATATATATTTAATCTTGTACCCTAACCACATAACTCGCGCACCTTCTTAACACCAAACACACACCGAGAATAATCCTTAAAACGGAACCAGTTACCTATATTTTCTGCTATGACTACTCTAGTCAGTTCAGTCCAGATTGACCAACTTAACCTATACACATCCCTGCTATAGAGTATATTACAGTTATAGTTAATTTTGACACAAAATATGCTTCCAAGAATGTAATGCAAAAAAAGGCCAATACATTTAAAGGCTACTTGCCTAGCTCCCGAGCCCACCAACCGCTACTGCCATCTCAGTCTTGGTTCCTCGAATATCATAAGCACACCCTGTAACCCCTTTATTTACAGGATAACTTCATTTCTAATCTTGTTTCTCCTCGTGACAGCTAACATGCTCCTCACAAACTTCATTCCCGTGGCGTCCATTTTTCTGCTACATGTGTGACAGTGGGTACAAAATACGCCCTGTATAACTCTTCCTTACACATTAAATGCACTTCTCTTCTCCATGCACCTATATGAAAACTCTCTCTGCTGTCCTCTTCTCATTAGACGCTCTCTAATTCAACCTTTAGCCTCAATCACGCTTCAAAGATATTTTACGTTCTTTACTTTTCTCAGCCCTGCTCTATCTTCTTTAGGAGGCCTTATCCTCCTCTTAGTCACTACCATCACTTCACATTTCATCATGCTAAATTTCATTCCACAATCTTTCACTTCCTCATTCAATTTCTGTAGCTGTTCCTGTACTTCTTATTCCTTCTCCTCCTATATCATCAATTCATCAGAAAACATCATAGCTTTCCTTTTTTCCTCCCAAAGTATTCCTGACACTTTATGCATGAACATTTTCACTACCATTACAAATAGGAGGAGTGAGAGAACATTCTCCTACTTCAATACATTTTTTATTTGGAATTACTCCGTCCTCCCATTCTCCATAACATCATAATGACTATTATCCTCATACATGCTTCTCACTTTCATAACTACTCTTCCTTCCACTTAGGTCTGCTCCATCGCTTTCCAAATTTTATTTTTATCCACGCTATCATGTGTCATCTCCACATGCATTAATACCATAAACCATATCTTTCCCAAAATCATACCTTCTGTCTACTAGCTGTCGTATGGCAAAGATCAAGTTTATTGTGGCCCTCTATTCCTCTCTCCATCTTCCTTTCAGTTCATTTATTCTATTTTTCAGTATATTTTCAAATATGTTTGTACAGTGGGACATCAGTGTTATTCGCCTATAATTTGTACACCTCTTCCTGTTTACTTTCTTTAAAATATATATTATAACCTTCTTTTTCCAATCTTCCTGTACCTTGTTTTCCTTTCAAATGCTTCTTAGCACTCTGTATAACCATTGTATACCTACTTCATCTGCAGCTCCTATCATTTTCACATTCAGTTCAGCCAGTGAATTTCCTTGTATCTTGATCTTTAATGAGTCATTCATATCTTTCCAAGTAGGACATCTTTTCTCCTATACTGCTATTTCTTTCTGTTCCTCTGATTCATGCTAATCCTTTTGCGGGTTGAACATCTTCTAAAAATATCTCATCATTACACACCTAAATCCTATTCTTATTCTCCTGTCTTCGAAGTTCTTTCTTCTTCATCCATCAATCTTACCTCTTGTCTTTACTCTTTCCTCCTCTTTCTTACCTGCTTATAGAACAACTTCCTACTTGCTTCCACGTCTCTTCCAAGCATTTATGTCAATTTTTTCATCCAATCCTTTCTGGCTTCCCGTACCATTTGTTTCACTTTTATGTTTATCTCACTATATTCTTCCTCCGTTTCCTTATTTCTATTCTTAAAATTCCTTCTGAATGGCTTATTATTTTTCTATACTGCTTTATTCACTCTGACATTTCACTCACTTACACCTATCCGTAAAAACTAAATTAAAAACTTTCGGGAAAACCAGAATAGATTTTCAACTGAGTGAGCAAAAAAAGGTTAGACGTTTTAAAACATAATGAAGATGTTGATTCAAACCGGGAACTAATGAAACGATTAATTGATGTGTGATGTTTTTTGGCTAAGCAGGAGCTGCCATTCAGAGGTCACGGCAAACGGGAAGATTCCCTTAACCGGGGAAGCTACATTGTGTAACAACTTACGTTGTAACAACACTTACCAACTGGGACAGCCAACTGGGACAACCAACTGGGACAGCTAACTGGGACAGCCAACTGGGTCAACACGCGGCACTAACTTGACCAGCGACCTCCGCTCTCGCCAAACATAACAAGCCGACTGAAAAAGGTGTCTGCGCCTCGCCAGCCGGAAATGAGGCTCGGCCACGTGTTCGGCCAGCAGAGAAAATGGGAAGAAGAGTTCCGCTTCCGCCTTCTCCGAGCTTGGAGAACTCTCTAGGTCCGTCCCGAACTTCTCCTCCCCCCTTGTTTGGAATGTTCTCCAACCTTCCCTTCCTTCGATCCGCCCCCCCTTTCTGAGAATTATAGTTTGTATAAATACGTGTGGTACCGGGATCTCAGGTCACTGACTACCCCACCGGCTTGAGGATAAGAGGTGAGGGCAGCGACAGGGTTTCGGGGGAATATTATTATTCTACAAAATTACTATTTCGGCGCCATGGGGGGAATTCTTCTAAATTACTGTTTTGGACTTCGTTATTTAAATTATCTTTGTTTGATACTTGACCATGCTACGCGCTTATCGCGGCGGGAAGTTAGACCGTCGCTTTCTCCACCACTTATATTCAGGGTCTAAGCCCCATTTGTTTGTAATTCTTATGTTTGCCAATATTAGGTTTTAACCTGGGTTCGAAACCAGGCTTATGTTATTGTCAAATAGAGTTGATAGGTTTATATTACTTTGTGGCCTTGTGTCATTGCTATGACGTCACGTTTGCTACGAGCGCCAGTAAGATAGTTATATATTTATGTTAGGGTGGATAACTATAACGTTAAAGTAACCAGTTTAGGAACTAACCATTTTAGCGAAGTAACCAAGGAACTATAAACCAAAGACCATTTCACTGAGATCCCGGACCGTAACTTTTGATGAAGTTTATTATGTAACGTAAGGTTTATTATGTAACGTAATTTGTTTTCAAGAGGTAACATTTATGTTTACCTTTTAAGGTATTGATTTCGGCGTTGGACGGAAAAGCGCGCTTCACGCGGTATTGAATGTTTTCATCACATTGTTGTTGTTTTTTGACCAAATAAAATTGTTATGTTCAACCAAGTAAATCTTTACCTAATTTACTGCCTCTCTCACCTTATGGAGATTAAGGGGGGGGGGGGGTTGCAATTGCACTAATGCAGTTACTTTCTAAATACGATAGTAAATTGGATTTTCATCTCTGGAGTAGGGGAGCGTTGAAAGGAACCTCCAACAATATTCAAAACGACATAATTGAATGTGCTGGTGATGTAATTTTGGATAAGATTAAGTCGGAAATAAATTATGCATTTTTTCTAGCAATAATGTTGGATGAAATTATGGACATTGCAAAGCTCTCTCAACATTCGACGGTCCTTCGATATGTGAAAGATTGTCAAATATATGAAAGATTTATTGGTTTTTTTAGATGTCAGCAGTGATAAAACTGCAATTATTTTAAGTGAGCATGTTTTTCGAATCCTTTCGAGTTTCAATTGTGAGAAAAAACTTTTAGCACAAGCGTACGATGGAGCCGCTACATTTTCTGGATATTTAAATGGTGTACAAACGCTTGTGAAAAAGAGGTGTCCAGGTGCACTCTTCAACCACTGTTATGCTCACAAACTCAATCTAGCTCTTTCACAGTCTGTGAATCATATAACAGAATGCAAGATATTTTTTTAAGACATTGAATGGCATTAAATTTATTTTCACATTCATCGAAACGCATTAACGCTCTTAATCAACCTGAGGTAAAGAAGCGTGTTTCCAACAGTTGTCAGTACAAGGTGGAATTATAATTCCAGAATTGTGAACACGGTGAATGAAAATAAAACAGAACTCATACAGTGTTTTGAGAATATTGCTGAAAATCCAGATAGTTGGGATACTGATGCTTTCGTGACTGCTAAAGGGTATGCATCATCATTGAGAGATTTTTATTTCACCTTTCTACTGAAGGTTTTCAGCAACTTTTTTTTTATCTCACCGACACATTATTCAAAATTCTTCAAACCAAAACTTTCGGTGTGAAATACTGCATCGATAAAGTAAAGAGACGATTTCTCACCTCAAAGATGCTAGAAACGACTTTGAAGAGACTTATAGAAAATTAGAAAATGAGGACAACGTGGTAGCTCCTAAGAAGAGACGTAGAGAAGATGGCTAATTGAATCCTAGAAATAAATATGTGCGTCTTTATAATTAAATTATTGACACCATGGTAGGGCAAATGGATCTGAGGTTTCAAGATCGTAATGAGCTGCAATTTATTGAGCTGCTAGATTCAAATAAAATTTCAAAGCTTCAAATCTCGATTTCCTGAAAGTTTATTTTTGTCACTTAAGTCAAGCTATGGTAGTCTTTTCAATTTTGGCATTTTTCGGAGTGAATTAGTATCAGTTTACAGACTATCAGACTTTTCAGATAAGGCTGTGACTGAAATTATGAAGTTCCCGGAAGAAACAGACTTAGCAAAAGAAGCGTTCCAAGAAACATATTAATTGTGTTGTTTGATATCAACAATACCAGTAAACACATCCACTGTTGAGCGCACCTTCTCTTGTTTGAAACGTATTAAGATGACTGTGCGTAACACCCAATGTGAGAATAGGCTCTTCATATGTTCTCTGTTGTCAGTCGAAAAAGGCTTGCTAGATGAACTGCAGAGTCAAAAATCATTCTACGACGCTGTTATCGACAAATTAATGCAGAAAGATGACAGAAGGATTCCACTAATATACCAATAAAGGCAAGATTCAACTATTCATTTTTTTATTTAATTGTTTAATTACTTATGTGTTAATTTTTTTCCATGTTTCGGTTTTAATTACTTATTTATGTATTTGTTTGTTTATTCCATGTCTAAATATTGTGAATTGGTTGGAGGGAGATAAATTGCCTACCCTATGACCTGTAAAAGTATATTTGCTATGTTAACATATTGTACATTATATGGAGAGTATTCCTCTTTAACCCCATAGTGAAAGGTGTCTTCAAACCTAGTCCTCTTCGAGAAAAGTCACCGCACGCCACTGGTCTTGGGTGCTATTTTCACTTAGACAGTTTTATAAAATTTTCTGTTGACGCTTGCGTTTACAGTGTTGTAAAATTATGAGGTTTTTCATAATAATTTGTTACTCAATATTAAAAGATAGTTTTGGAAATCTAGAAAGAGTTTGCGCCTCAATAATTTTACATTTTGTTAAAACTTTTCTCTATTTCACATTAGTCTGAAAAATATTATTTTAGAAAAATTGTAGGGGTGACATAGAATATAACAACAGCTGAGCATTTTTGTATACAAAATAGTAAAGGTAGTAATAAAAAATAATAGTAAAAAGGTATTGTAAAATAGTTTTATATATTATATACTGAGCCATTAAAAATGTAACCTTAACCTATGGAAGTACTGGCAACTTTCTTAGGTAGTAGCACATTTGTTAAAATCATGTTACAAAATATTTTACATTGACTTTACAAATCTTTCATGAGTTTAATCTGTGGTCTCTCATCGTTTATAAAAGTTAAAGGTTATGGGACAGTGTCTAAATATGAAATAATATTTAAGTTATATGAACTTGAATTTTTAAGAAGTTTGCGTTGATCGAGAATAATGTATTTTGTACGTATTCGACATAAAAATAATATAATACCAATAATTAGGAGCTCTTTACGCTATTACAGCTCTGTCAATGAAGATGAGTATAGTGAAACACCAGAATATCCACCTATAATAGACGATTCTTTGGATGCAAGGAAAAAACGCCTAAAATTAAGCTGGCATGATAAAATAAAAAGTTTAAAAACAGTAGAAGAGAAACTTTTTGAAATAAATATTCCAAAGTATTACGGCTGGAGATGTTTTCTATTAAAAGAAGGCGTCATTCCCTATAACTCTTTGAATTTCACACAGTATGCTACAAGAACTTATTTGGTGAAAAATGAGGATTTGCCTGCATACTACTCTAAAGAAATTGAAGAAGAAGCGAGTTCTCTTGCTGATAGTATACAATCTCAAGTAGAAGATGCTATTTTATTTGAAACGTGTGATGTTAGGTAAGTCCTTGGTTTTCAAAACTCTTACATTTAAGTGTGTTTGTCAATTACTTGGCTTAAGTTTTGCCATTGATACAGAACAGGAATAACAAGTTTACATTAATATCGAAATTAATAATATTTAAAACTACCCACTTTATGGGCCTGATTATAAAATCAAAACCAAATTTGGAAATAGGATGCAAAGAGGGTGGGATTGTTTATTAACAAAATTAATATTGTTTAAAAATTCTATACTGAATGGGCGTGATTATAAAATCAAAACAAAACTCGGGAATAGTACTCAAAGAGGCAAGAATTGTTCAATTTACTTTTATGTCATATATAATTATTTTTTTATGATCCATACACCCAAAAACCAGATTAAATTTCCATTGATAAGTAATATAATAATTGATCTATAAAATTTAAAAAAAAATTAAAAAATCCTCATCTTAATCACAGAGGGATGTGAATAATTTAAAAAATGTCACAACATATTACCAAACATAGACTATTTTAATACACAGCTCATTTTGGGTGGCAAGCATTTATGGTTGCTTTTAAGAAAATGCATTTTACAAAAAAAACCTAACTTTCATTTTAGGCCTATTTATTCTATCAGGCACAAAATAGCGTCACCCATTAAAATATTTTGATTGGCTATTTAAATAATGAATTAATTAAAATGACTATCAGAATAGACGCATCACAACTTTGTATGGAAATAACTATTCTCTTTTGTAATAACCCATCCAAAATTGCATTTTAACAGACCTTAAAGGTTAGACTAAGCTTGGTTGATTCATTTTTTAAGAAGACTAGGTTAAGTTTGTTAGATTTTTTATTTCAAACACACATACAATATTATTGTTTATATTATTATGAATAAATATAATAGTTACACATTTTAGTGTAGTATTAGAATTTTTTAAATTGGCAATTCTAAAGCTATAGGCTATCAACCCTTTTGATTTTTGTATAGTTAGGGCCTGCTTGGGTTAGCCTAATTGAGTTTTTGGAAAGAAGGTTATATAAAGCTATGTAGCCTAGGTGAGAATTTGATTAATGTTTACTAGCTATAAGATCTAGACCTACTAAATTATCTCTGATAAATTGAATAAAAGGGTGAGAAAAAATAATTGTGTTTCTAATTTTAAAAAAAATCAAACAAATTCATTCTAACCCTCGAAAAAATTAATCAAGCTTAAGGCTGAGCCTACCCATAAATGCATGGTTCTAAACAAAAAAATGTTAAAAAATATACCTAATGATTAAACATTGTTGTTTTTTATTTATTTTAGTTACACATTTGGGCGTCTTTCATAATTATTATGGAATTTTCAAACCATGCTAAAAATAGTTATTGAAATATTTTCGTTAAAATGTTTCCACTTCAATGCATTTTAAATGGGAAAACAAAAATTACTAATAAATTTATTTATTTTCTTTGTACATTTAAGCTATAGTGTTTGTTTATAACATATTATTTAATGAATAATTTCTTTTTCTTTATAAACATTTTAAAATTTAGGTTGGCTTCAATAATCACAACGATATTGAGCTCTAACGACTTGCAAGTCGACACTTTAGTAAGAATCTATAGTTTTAAATACAACTTTTCCTTCTACAAATAGTTACCTTAGTTGATAATAGGTGCTATTAGTATAATCATTACCCATTTACAAGCTAGTATCGTTTTGCAAGCGTTGGCTAACCTGCTGTATCGGAATTTAGGTGGCAGTGGAGGGTTAAGCTAATCTCTGTGACCTTCTTGAGTCAAAGAAACATTAATATCATGTGCATTGGGATAAGAAGGGCCAATGTCCAATTACGAAAATTTGCGTAATTAAATATAAACATCTTAATATATTCAGTAACTAAAATACTCACCAAGTCTTAACTGCTGTGTTAATAAATATAGTTGGTCCCTACTTACTTCAATGAGAGTATTACTCTAGTGCTACATTATTTTCAAATAAAATAACACATGCTTCTCCATATACAAAGTTTTATGACATGAGCCCTAATTTACCTGAGGCAGTAAAACATTTAAAATTCTTCACTAGTATCCTACATTCTTTACGGTTTTCTCATTCTTGAGAATTACACGTAATAATAAGTGTTAATATTCAGAGTGTATGAAAACTACTGTACATTGAATTTTTAATCCACTATTATAATAAATAAAAATGAACATTCCTACTCATATCAAACATAGCTATTTTAAATAAAAAAAGGGTCTAAATGTAATTTGGAGACGTTCTCAATATATTTTTATCTACTATATTTATTTACAGTCTAGGAATTGACTCTCATTGGATTTTGGAATAAGTTATTTTTCAAAAAATTAATGGACAAAGTTTTTGGTAGTCAAAGTGTGAATATGTTAATTTTATTTTATTAGCTTGTTAAATGTGATACTTTTAATTTTAATCTGTTGCATTCTCACAGTTTGTGCACTCGTTTCAGAAGAAATGTATAGAATCCCGAACAATAAGTACCCACAGTGATTACTTTTTAAATAATTAACAAAATGTGACTTTTTTTTGCTTTCGAACAAGATCCAATGGATTGTATAAATTTTGAGGTGGAGAAGTATATACACAATATTATTTTATATCCTTGTGAATAACAAGTTTGTGAAGCATGGGTCGATGGAAGAAAGGGCACACAAAGAAACTCAAATATGTAATTGATTAGAATTGAACTAGCAAACTTACTAAAGCTGATTAATTTACGCACTCAGTGCTCAGTCATAGCACTTTAGCAATCTTGACCACGACATGGAGCCGATGATAAGTAAAATATATTTAAAACCATTGAAGTTAATGAGCTTTTGTGTTCCCTATGCCACAAAGTAAGTGCATAGTTTATACCCGACTGCCTCTGTGGTATAGTGGTAAGATTTACTGGCTTCAGATCCCGAAGTATCAGGTTCGATCCCCGGTGCTTCCAATTCTGTCTGCGAAGCAGTGGGTCTGAAACGGAACCAAAATCAACCTCATGAGGACAAATGAGGAGCTACTTGAATGAATAAGTAGCGTTTCAGTCTAGAAAACTGAGATAGAAAGCTGGATAGCTCGTTGTGATGACCACATGGCACCCTCAGCCCGAAAATGTTGGCACTATCTTCACCAACATACTGCAGCCTCTCATTTGGTATAGCCTGCTTGCAGGCTGACACCATGGAGATATTACTAAAGTTAAAATCTACCAATAGGATGAAAAATTATTCCCAAAACATTTATTTCTGGAAAATTGTGTAAATCCTATAGATGTATGAAAACTGTAACCACGTATTAAATATATCTATAGTCAAAATTGTTCTAGTCTTCAAAATGTTGGTGACCTGGAGGTCTAGGGGTAAGGTGTCAGACCTCTATGCTAGTGGCCGGGGTTCAATCCTCGGTCCCGGCAAAGATTTATCTGATTACCAAACCCTTCCTTCACCTCTGACAAGACATTGTGAGGAATGCCAGGCCTCCACCGTGGTTCGGATTCCACGTTAAACTGTAGGTCCTTCATTTCATCTCACAATCACCCTACCTTTATAACCATTACTGTTTCTAGCCAGTGGCCCGGGTCAGTTTTTTTATTCAAGCCATATATTTTCTACTACCGACTTGCTAGTTCTGTCGAAGCTTCATATACTCTTATAGCCGAACTTAAAACTAGGACAAGCACAACATCCAGTCCTTGGCCATTAATTTATCATTGTGAGAGGGTAAACCCACATTTCACCAATTTTAGAGTTTTGGCCATGCCGGGAATAAAACCCAGGACCCTTAGCTCACTAGGCAAACACGCTACCAACTAAGTTAAGGTGTCAGATACATATTAAATTGCTGTGGCTTAACAATTAATTTTGCAAAATTAATATCTTAAAAAAAAAAAGTTTAAAACTTCTACAAAGTAAATTATAGTACTTATACATGTTTTTCTACATCCTCATTTCGCAGGACTTTCAAAATATGCTCGTCAGACATTTGTGTTTGGTGTCTGTTTATTAAAAAAAAAAGCATGTCGCGAATAACGTTTGAATAGACTTCAGTTGGTCATCTTATTTTTAGGCAGGAAAAATAATAGCCTAAGCCTTCCATAAAAATAATACCCTAAGCCTTTCATATTTAAAAAGTTTAGTTTATTTGGAATAAATATATTTAAACTCCATACATTGTGATTACAAATTAAAATAATCTTGAAATTGTTATTTAAATGATCAATAATGATTAATGTTTTTAAAGTATAGCATATCACGCGTGAAATCTATTTTATTTTTTAGGTGCTGTTTGAACATAACTTAAACTCAGTGCTCTTCATTCTCATATTATTCATATTTCATAACAAATAACTAGTGTGCTTGTAATTTAGAGTTGGGCAGACTGGCATCAGCTTACACCCTATTTAGCTTGATATGTTGGCATAAATACCTTGGGGTACTTCCAGCTCATATGAGCTCATATAAGAAGAGATACAAAATCTGCAATTTATGTCTTCTGTTTTTAGGTTTCTTAAGTACCTCCTTTAGTTTTGCCTGTTGTGCAAACAGGATATGCCAAGGATACTTTTTTATATAAAAAAGTATAAAAACTCTTGAATTTATTTGTTATGAATTTGGGAAAAAGAGTCATAAGGGGATATAGGCTATAAACACTCGGGTAAAATTACATTTGGTCTTTACTCAGACATGCAATAACAGTAAGTAGACCTGTCGTTATATTGAAAAGTAATCACAGTCGATTAGAGTATTGTATGTAAATGTTAAAGAAAATAAGTACAATTTTAACAAGTAGTTACCTTGTAAGCTTTAAAATAAACATGTTGATATAAAGCTCCGTTTAACTCTTAAAATATAAATGGTATTGTACACCGCACAGACTTTCTCTCATTTATCCTATAATAGAGACATTTACTAAAAACTCACAAGATTTGTCAAAAGAAATACTGGTAATATACATTGTTAGAGAAACACTTCTCCAAAGAGCATAAACGAAGTAATACACACGGTTAAGGGAACGTTGTCCACCAAAGAACAGAACAATTGATTTCAAATTTAAAGTGTTTTATAAAAATAATATATATGCTTGCTTAGAAACAAGTAGTTTTGTAAAGATATATTTTAAATAAAAACTTTCATTTTTAATAGTATTACATATTTACAATAATAAGTTTTTCTATATCTCAAATAGTTGTGTAGATATGATCAAAATTGAACATTTTTGCCTATATAAAGTACCCTTAAAGTCATTTTCATGTGAAAATGATAGTTGCCATTTTATTTATAATACAAAATAGGCCTAGTGTCTATTTACAAAGTTTAATCAAAATTGTTGTAGCAGATTTTGAAAAAAACTATTTTCTCTCTTTTTGCCCTTCAGTAATCTACTCTTAAATTGAGGGTTAAATATCTAATTCCAAAAACCCCTGGGAAGAATCTTATGAAAACTATAGATTTAAAGTTTTAGCCCAATCGGTGAAATGTTTTCGGCTTTATTCTGAGATACAGACAGACAGCATCGGGAAAATAAATTTTTCAGTTTCGAGGGGATCATGAAACATCAATATTTATAAAAATATAGAGTTTGACTTTTTTTACAATCACAATACTTCTCTCTTTCTCTCTCTCTCTTTCTCTCTGAGGGGGTCAAGGGAAAGTAAAAAGCTTTAGTTTACTTAATATCTTAATTTCTTTGATAAAAATAGTTGAACATTATTTTTTTTAAAACTACACATCTGGCATGTTTTAGGAGAAGCTATGATCTGGACAATGGGGACTCAAACTTTGTATCACCCGGAGAAAAAGAAACAATCCTCACCAATTCCATGGTTAATCAAATAAATAATGTTATATTATCTAATCTGGCAGGCAAATATGATCACCTACTGCAGGCACAAGTGAGTATTAATTAATTTGTCAACAGTTTTTATTGTTTAAATATTAATATCAGCTTTTACACATTCAAACTCACTTTTAACAAACACAAATTTGATCACTTTCTTCTGTAAACAAAAAATGCTTGTAATTTTATAAATCCACACACAAACAACTAAAATTCATGAGTGATAAACTTTTAAAATACAAAACCAAATCTTGTATTAATAATATAGCTGGATGACATGCAGTGGACCTAATTTCACAAGACCTAAAGTTTAGGAGCTATGCCTTTAGGTCTTATAAAATTAGGTCCAGTGAAG
>CABEEJ010000374.1:280397-300366 GCA_901482245.1 Timema douglasi | reverse complement strand
CAAATCAGACTTTTTATTTGTGGTGCTTGTTTAAGAAATGTCTGAATGGCTGCCATTCAGAGTGGATACAATTCAGCTCCCCCAATAAAAACTGCTCTTGGTACACTGGTATTCGAGCCCTGGGCTATATTGTCAGCGGCAAACAAGAATAGGTGAGCGCTTCACGTACCTACCGGTAAGGATCGTGAATTGATTCTAATCAAAAAGAAAAAAACTACAGAATGTTTAACTTATAAAACAATATTATGCCTGGTTATCACCTCAGGTTCGAATAACCGAAGAGTTTACACCTATTATTAGTTTTATGGTTAACATTAACACAAAGATTATTCTGTTATAACTTAAATGATGTGGTTGCGGTTATGTCGGGCGAAGTTCGAGTATGCGGATTGAAGCAAGGCGTGCGCGTCTGATAATAGGCTCTTTCCTTTACAATTTAACCTTGGCCCTTCAAGCAGAGCTTAGTACCTTTATATAAAAGAAAATTAAGTGAATGCGATAAAAACAATCGCGCTGGAACAATTTAGAAGAACAATGGGAGTTCCAGTGAAGTAAATATTGGTGCAGGTGGATGTGCCTGGCGGCTGATGAGTGCACATAATAATATATAATAAGTATGAAGTCAGTCGGGAACAGGTTGAGCAGGTAGCGAATAGGATTACGTCACCCGATATCAGAAGGTACAACAGCAGAGTAGGTCGAAAGGTGCATCTAGTTGGCCAACCATGTTTTGCAAAAAGTTCAAGTTTATTCAGTATATTGTTCCCCACGTGTTCATATCTAATGCTGTCAAATTACACATGTGGCAACGATTTTAATGGGGTGGACCAGTTTGAAAATTGTTATAATTCGGGTTAGTGTCGGAGCTACCAGAGCGCCCCACAAAGAAGTGGGACACAGCGCCCTCGGTGGCTCGAGTGTAGAATATAAATCTACAAACAAAGAAACTCCAGACTCTTGAACGCATATGATGTGCGGCTGCCCTTAGCCTTGGAATTCGCTCTCCTTGAGTCAAGTCGAGTCCTTGGGAGTAGGGATGTGAAAAAGTATCGACTAATATCGATATTTTACTTTCGATACTAATAATTTTTACTCGATACTTTTAATGATACCAGTACTCTCGCTCCAGTATCGGATTGGTATCGAAAGAAACAATTATTTTGCTCTCTTCATTCATGCTGGGATTAAATGTTTACTATGGTGGACTGTGAAGCAAAAACAAATGGCACAACATTATTTCTCAATTCTCATTCATTTTCTGCATGACAAGCAAGAAGCAACTCTAGCATTCAATCTATTTTAGATAATCGCGGGGTGAGTGATGATCAGTCTACTTACTACCCCTTACTTTATCAATGAGCACGGTCATCACAAACTAAACAAGACAAGCTTTTGTAGAACTCAATGAACTCAGTCAACATAAGGATGCCCCTATCAAACAAAACAGAAAAGTTTATTTACGTTTCGATACAGATATTTACTGTCATTGATACTTTTATTTCAATACTAATACGTTATCTATACCACACCCCTAAATAAAAAACAATAAAAAACAATGGGTCAGGAAAGATTCAATGGTTTGGTTATTGTATGCCCAATATAATTTGAAATATTGAGATAATCTCTGAAGAGGTTCTAAATATAATTATTTGCTAGAAAACATCCACGAAAACCTTAATGAAAGTTTATGTAAACTTATTCTCTCTTCTCATCTCAATAAACTGGATATTAAGTTTGGTAATAACATTGTATAAACAAATTGTTCGTAACATTTCTCAGCCGACTCACAAACGCTTTTATATTACCTACCTTCACACATTATTTTTTTACTAAATACATTTTCACAGAGACATAATATAATGATGACAGTTTTTAGAAAGAGGTGAGGTAGCAATATAATTATTTGTTTCGGGGTACGCCTCAGTGCCTATGCTACGGGCCCTCAATAGAAAATAAAATAGATAAAATGAAATAGTAACAGTGGTGGTTCAGAGGCTGTAAGAAGGAGGGAGAAGATATTTTAAAATCGACTACTTAATTCTCCATGCACGATTCTCTTACAATAGTGCGATATTTCTATTAGATAATAAATGTACTGACGTTTAACTGGCTGATTAGCAAATGAGAATATTGAATTACTTTATTATTCAGGTAGATGACATATTTATGTGTATTTTTATAAATATTCTAAATAGCTTTTAAAAGGGTGTAATCTGAGGAAGATGAGGGTAGAAGAGTGGTTACTTGCTCCTCTACCCTTCCCACACAAAGTAACAACAATGTTGTTTCTTAGGGTTTAATGGTACGTAAGGTAAGTCATAACATCGTGTCATAAACTTACGATTTTGAAACCCACCCTCGAAATTAAATTTGTCCTACGTCCATGCATACATTTCCTTTAAATAATACCTTCCCCGTCCTTATGCCACAAGCGTCATTAATACATTTGCATATAGATCGGACAGGTATTAAGACGCGGTGAAAAAAGAAGGAAATGGCGAACAGAGCCTGCTAAATGTAAACTGCTAGGTACGTACAATAATTCGGATTCTTGTTTATCAGAACAAATTAAAACTCATTAGATCTTCCTCACAGTGCCTATCAATGTGAGTACAGCTGAACATAATAAAATATCGATCTGCTGTCAAGAAAGGTTGTGTAATTTAGCATGCATATCTAAAACGCCGTAAAAGGCTGAGAAAATGAATATATTTGAAAAATTTGTTTAAAACCTCTTATGATGTGTGAAAACATTCGATTTTATATATAATTGAATGTTATTATTATTATTATTATTATTATTATTATTATTATTAGCACCGCGTCTTACTACCCGTTCGGGTTATACGCACTTACGCTAATGTGTAATGGTAGGGTGATTGTGANTTAGCACCGCGTCTTACTACCCGTTCGGGTTATACGCACTTACGCTAATGTGTAATGGTAGGGTGATTGTGAGATGAAATGGAGGACCTACAGTTTAACGTGGGATCCGAACCACGGTGGAGGCCTGGCATTCCCCACATTCACAAGATGTCTTGTCAGAGGTGAAGGAAGGGTTTGGTAATCAGATAAATCTGTACCGGGACCGAGGATTGAACCCCGGCCGCCAGCACAGAAGTCTGACACCTTATACCTAGACCGCCAGGTCACCTAATCGAATGTTGAATACATATAATTTCGACTTCAGGTCTAACTTTGATTATTTATGTACTTTGTGCATGTGTTGGTGACATTACAGGTGTTGCATTAAAATATCCAACACTTAAAAATCCTTATCGTGAATTTTTAATACGTACACAATTTTCAGCGTTTATAGTTATTTTATTAGAAAAGGCCATTTCCCTTTGAAATTTATCTCAACCACTAATTAGGAAAATTTAACACAACGAACGCTGAATTTCGGGCACACGTCCCCCTAGTCACAATCAAATGAATAAATATGAACTTATTTGGAGAATATGGCGAGCCAAACCGCGGAGTGTGACCTGAAAAATGTTGGGTCGATAGTGATCAAAGTAACATAAGATTTCCGACACAAGAGGTTAGTGCTCGAATCTAGGCCAGGTTTATTTTTTATCAATTACTGTCATCCCTATTACTTTTTGACTTGGTAATATTAATCAATCAAATAGAAACCTACGCCTTAATGGGTGTTGTGTTTGTTCAGAAATTACGTCACAGTAATTAACTGTTATAAAAGTTACTAAAACTAGTTTCATATACAATAGCTAGCTGGCCCGCTGACGCATCGTGCGTGTCTTCCTTATTTAACGCTTCACAGATATCGTGCGGTTTTTTCAACTTTTTTTTATCTTCCTTTCGTCTACTAAGTGAAGGTCAAGTTTAGTTACAGTAGCCCCATGGCTTCTTTGGTGCTGACTGACAGCTCACAGCCGACTTCTGAACAGTCAACATTTAGGTATATACCTAAATTTTGACTGTCAATTTTGTAACCTAAAGTTGGCGTCGTGGGAATACCAAATATTGTACAAGATCTGCTTGAATAATAATGTGGAAATCAAAATATTTGTTTAATGTTGAGACCTCTAATAATTTATAGGCCCGGCGCCTTCACAGCTATAAATCGGCCCTAGTTGTAGCTATGGTTCTTGTTAAAACATTACATAAAATAGCACGTCTCGCGAGTGCACGTTCGATAAGCGTTTGTAGCTGATGGTAGACGATCCAACTAGTATATACTCCATCTTGTCGCATCAGTGGGAACGGAACCAGGTTCCCCTAGCCGTGCAGTCTGGCACGCACTCGGCCGGGCGACATGTGACGTCATACTAGCACATGCAGTCACCGCACTTCCGGTCGTAGGGTCACCCTCACGATGTCGGAACTCTATCACAATGACTGTCGAGAGGACTCGATTGTACAGACAGCCGGAGTACTCGATTGTACTGACAGTCGGAAGACTCGATTGTACTGACCGCCGGAGTACTCGATTGTACTGACCGCCGAAGTACTCGATTGTACTGACCGCCGGAGTACTCGATTGTTCTGTCGTGAGGAGCTCCTTCCAATTTTCTAGTCCTTCATTTTTACATCTAATAATGTTCTACATTGCAGTCCGGGTGGTCCTTACACCAGCCACCACACCGATATGTAGTTTATTCTTCTAGTTATGGCAATTAAAAAAAGAACTCATTTTACCAGCTCCCACCTATACAAATAAAATACTTAGTATGGTTGTTAATTAGATTGTTCCCTCTACATTCCTGAAAATTTTGTAATTAATTAAATTACCTAACCAGTATTTTCTACTTCTTTTGGAATTACATTTTGAAATGTAAAATGTACAGACCTTAATATTTATTCGGAATGGTCCCTAAACCCACTTGATAGATTTCAGTTCTCTACCAGACAGACACACAGTTTTTGTATTAGTTTTGAAAATGTTGACCCTCTCAGATCCAGTAGTCATTTCTCCAATGTGTTTTATTTTTATGTTGTTATCTAGAGTTCTTCTATCTGCTTGCTAAATTGAAATGTAATACCCCATTTAAAAGTGATTTTATATACCCTTTCCTCCACCCCTTTTCCCCTATATCCCAGGGACTCATTTAATTTTTTTTAGATTCTTCTGGTTATTTTAAGTGGCCAGTTTTTCTTCCTTCCGAATTAAGTTTTCTACCACAATGAAAATAAATTGTTTCTATTAATTTAGGAAATTTAAGGCTCCTTCCACCCCTCTTTACATTTGTCTAATTACCAATTGGAAATTTCAAATTTTTAAACTTGTTTAGTTATCTGGAGTTATGTTTCTATCTGCATGTCAAATTTAAATTTTTTACTTAAAAATTATTTTTATAAACCTCACCCTCTATATTTCCTTGAGACTCATTTTAAAATTGTCTGACTTTTATAGTTATTCATTGTGGTATCTTTATTTAAGGTGCGGCAGAAGGGAGCGCGAGTAATTTTACAGTTTTTATGGCATTACATTTTTTTGGTCAAAATAAATCAAACATTTCTCCAGTAGCAACAGAGTTTTTAGTTGTCTGCACATGCTAATATCAACAGATCTTGAACATCTGTCAAGGGTGACCTGACATTTTGTCAACATTTTTTCTCTTTATTTAAAAGGTTTTGACAAAATTCCAGGACACCCTTGACAAATATTCAAGATCTGTTGATATTAACATGTGCAGAAAAATAAACTATGTTGCTACTGGAGAAATATTTGGTTTATTTTGGCCAAAAAATGTAATAATACCCGTTTGCCAAATAATAATGTTACACTTCATTTCAAACGTATTTTCTAACTAAATAAGATAGTAGTTAGTAGGAATAGTTTCTAACACCACATCTTACTACTGTTCAGGTTGTACCAATTATGCTAATGAGTTAGAGATGAGGAAAGTTGAATTTAGAAGCAGTGTACTCGCATTTGAATGGAGGAAGAGTGGAAAACCATTATGAGAAAACCATCTTCATTACACCTGACTGGTATTCGAACCCTGAGCTCCCTGTAATTAGCAGTCTAGTTCAACACAAGAGTGAAGCCTTAGACCATGTGACTACTGAAGTACGTATCTTAAATTGTTCTTAATGTTTTGTGCATGAACCAAGTTACATAACTTGTTGAAATTGATATTTTCCCCCCAATACAAACCAGAAATTAATTATAATTACTTATAAGACAAAGCTAAGTAAATTAATAACTCACTTGGCTTACAAATGTGAACAAAGCCATTAGGAAATAATCCTGAAGTCTGTGAATATAAATAGCCCGATTTTCTTAGTTGAAACAGAGGCTTCTGAAAGGCCTTTTTCCTACCATAAGCCTACTATTATGGTAAAATATATTAATTAGGGGTGTGTGATGCAAAGCTTTGAAAGTTCAACATTGCTTTGAAACAAATAGCTTATCAGCTTCAACTTTGATTTGAGAAAATTACCTACTTAGACAATTATAAAGTTTCGCCAATAAAATTGACAGCAGAACAAAAATATTTAATTTATGGTCAATTATTGCCATCATAAGCTTTTACATACATTACAAATCAATATCTAATCAAATCCTAAGTTGGAATAGTAACTGGTTTTATCAGAGTAAAATAAAATATTACAAATATTTGTGTAGTAAAATAATTTCAAAGTTATCAAATAGTGCATAAAATTATATATATAATCAACATATAATATTTTTTCAAGCTTAAAACAATTGAGAAAAAAATATTCTTACATGAAGAATATTTCATAAATTTGATTTGAGTTTGCTTTGAATTGAAAAAGTGGACTTTGCACACCCCTAATATTAACAGAATCATATTATTTAGTACACCCCTATATAGTATGATTCTGGTAGGCACACAGACCTTCCAGATGGTACTTCGTAAGAAAATTAGGATATTTGTACTGCAGCTCATGTACCTTAGTTATTTAAGGGTAAGGACCCTTACTCAAAGCTGTCCAGAGAAGATGAGGGGGGAGGGGGGTTAAAATGGGGTGTTTGGCTCCAGGATCCTGCTTTTCAAGAGATGCATCCCAAATATATATTTCATACTACCGTAGCACATCTTGCCATGGCTAAGGTATATATATATATATGCCATGGCTAAGGTATATATATATGTGTGTGTGTGTTTGTTTACTAATTTTACCCGCCTCGGTGGCGTAGTTGGCTAACGCGCTTGTCGTGTTGAGCTCAACTGGTGAGGACGGGGAGATCGAGGTTCGAATCTTGGTCGGGTGAACTGAGGGTGGTTTTTCCTAAATGGTTTTCCACTCTTCCTCCACACAAATGCGGGTTCACGTCCTCTAATTCAACCTTCCCAGTTCCTAATCCATTAGAGTAATTAGTACTTAAAAGCGTATAACCCGAACGAGTAGTAAGATGCGGTGCTAAATATAATATTATTTACCAATTTTCGAACCCAGCAATTTTAAAGGCGCTGCTCTTTTTAAATATTTGGAGAATATACCTTAGTAATGAAAGGAAACTTGTGTGTGTACCTATATAATTTAAATATTTATTATGTTGATATGTACTAAAATTAATTCTATTTATTATTTGAATTATAGCCATACTGGATTATCTATTTGTTGTTGAAAGAACATGTTAAAACCCTTTATGCAGTAAAATCTGAGCACCATGCTATACCTCCCACACAACTTCTTTGGTGCTGACTGACAGCTCACAGCTCTGAAAAGTTACTAGACCAAATTATCTATCCCTCCGCCAAAATATATGATCTTCAAAAACATGTGTTTAGCAGCTGTCACTTCCGACAGTTAAATTGTAGGTCTATACAAGAAACCTATATGAATGTTTTATTTATTTTCTATATATTATTGATCTTGATATGTTGATGGCCTAGTATTAATTATTAATTTTTTCAAGAATATAAATTTAAAAAAAATTAGCATTTAATCCCGTATTAGTTTTTATTGTAACAAATAAATAATTTTTAATAAAAAGAAATGCAATTTTTTTTTGTTAATATTAATATTTTTAACAACATTATAAATGTGAAAAATCTGAATGTTTATTACTACACATAGGATAAAAAAACGTCATAAACCTTTTTAACAGTATTACAACATATTGGTGACCTGGCGGTCTAGGGTTTAAAGTGTCAGACTTCTGTGCTTGGGTCCAGGGTTCATTCCTCGGTCCCGACACAAATTTATCTGATTGCCAAACCCTTCCTTCACCTCTGAGAAGACGTGTATTAATCACAACTTGTGAGTTTGTGGAATGCCAGGCCTCCACCATGGTTCGGATCCCATGTTAAAGTGTAGGTCCTCCATTTCATCTCACAATCACCCTACCATCAAACATTAGCGTAAGCGCATATATCTCGAACGGGTAGTAAGAAGCGGTGCTAATAATTATAATAATAATACATATCAGAAAATATTCTAAAGTAGTTTAAAGTAAGGAGTGGTAATAAACTTTGAACTTAGATAGAAACCTCAGGAATAGCTATAACAAAATATATAGCTTTCCAATTGAATGAATTAGATAGTTTTAAAATTGGTATATGAATTAAGTGACTTAATATTCAAACGATTGATTTTATTTTGATTTTAAAGAGCTACAAAATGGTATATATATATATATATAAAAAAAATTCAATAAAGTGATATAAAATCAATTGATTAAAACAAAACATGGATTGACGACAAGGCTAAAATACACATACAAAATATTAAAATTTATTTACAAAACTTGGATACAACAAATTAAGGACAAAAACCAAGTTTAAAGATCAACAGTGTAGTAAATTAGTTAATAAAATTGAATTAGTGGGTTAGCATCTCCCAATAAGGTTTAATAAAGTAATGAAAATGTTCTAGTTACAACGTTTATGAAAAATATAATAATTTTTATTTTAGGGTTATTTATAAAATCTAAGCCTTATCTTGGTTCAATCCCATGACTCCTTGTGATAATCAGCCATTAGAATGATGCTGATTTATATTCTTCCGACATGTTTCGGTATAAAAATACCATAATCATCGACAACGTAGAATGAAATTAAAGAACCATGGAGAAAACTTGAGACTTAAATTGTACGAAAATCTATGATAAATTACTGTTATATTCATGATTTTGTAAAAGACAATTAATAAACAAACAAACTTACCAAAATCGCTGTGCGGGGCAAAATATGGAATTAACAGAAATCTATGTTAGATTCACTCCTCTTAAACAGTTGTAACAAAGTCTCTAATAAAAATACAATAACTTATAGCTTGAAGTCTTAGCCTGGTATTTATTTAATCAACACTGGTGAAAGACTCGCAAGTAAATTTTATTACACTTCACAGATTTTTTTTGAATAGGCCTAATATAAAAATTCTAAAGCTCGAGGTTTAGCCTAGAGGGCAACACAACACAATCTTGGGGTTAAAAGATTTATTTTATAGTCTTGATACACTTAAATTTTCGAATAATGTATATTGATCACTGAGAAACACTCGCTATTTTATTTTATCACACACTTTTAAGATTATGATACATAATTATTCAAAGATCACTAAAAAACTGTTTATTTTCTGAGGATAACATGCTCACACACCGAAATAATATTCACAAAAGAACACACAGATTACTTAGTAGCCGAATTAATATTCAAAAGACACTGTACTATTCAAATTTGTAATAAAATTATTAACGGGTAGCATAGACATGCCTAAATACAAATCAATAGTACTCAACTATAAAATATTTTGTTCTTCAACTTTTTGATTCACGCACGTGGATTTATTAACTTTATTTTATATGATAATTCAATGTTACACTGTATTTTAAAATTGTTAGATTTTGGTTATGAGAATAACCGTTTCGTTAGCTGCCTAATATTGAAGTTTTCTTTTGCTGTTTAATTCAAATTAATTATTAAAAGCAAGAGAACGTTAAAAGTGACCTTATATGTTGAAAACAAATATGGCCACTAGATAGAAGCTGCGGGTTGATGACGTAGAAAAGAGGGCCCTTGTCGGTTAGGCGGTGAATGGTATTAATACTCATGTTTACAAAATTTAAATTTTATGTTATTTCACAAACATTTTGAATGTTTTTTCCTCTTTATTATCACAAACCATTTATTTATGTTGAAGATATGCGAGGGCAGCTATAAAAATATTAATAACTGAAAATAATACCATTAAATGTAAAATTTCATGCTCTATTTAACATGTATGCCACAAGAGTTAAAAGAAAAACTAAAATTAAATCACTAGACTTTTTTTCTTAAATTTGATTATAGAAAGTAAAATTATACTGTAATCTTTGGGGAAGTATTGTTAAAAGTGACTGATAATATTTTTAGTAAAACTAATAGTAGTAATTAGTAAATAATATTTCCAAATATGTTGACAAAAGTGACTTTCAGACAATGTTGGCATTACTGATACCATCTGTTAGTTTCTGCTAGCTGTTATAACCAAAGAAGTGGTAAGTCTGATATAGCTAATAAAATGTTGCCCTACCTTGGTGTTGAATATTCTTGTCTTCTTTCCATCCATTTGAATTATAAGTTTTGCACCCATGTCAAGCTCCCTAGAAATCAGAGATATGAATAAATTTAGCTATTTAATAAAACGTTATTTCCTTGGAACTTTTACTTAATATTTAAAATATCTTAGGGTTTCAATTTTTATAGGAAATTTAACTACTCAAAGCCTTGGACTAAGCCTACAATAGGCAATTGTAGGGACATTATATTTACAAATCAAAAAGCCTTTCTTAGTCAACAGGCGAGTAGGCCCTACATAGGTCTACATATTTTATTATTAAAACAATTATTTTCATGTAGGCCTAGGTACCCCATTGTATATTTTGTTCGGGCTATCAGCAAATTTACAATCTCAAGATGAATATAATTTTAACACAGTGAGTTTATAATATTTTAAAATAAAATTTACAATATCAAGATGAATAGAATTTTAACACAATGAGTTTATAAGATTTTAAAATAAATATTCCTTCCAAGTTTACACTCTCTTAAAAAAATGAACTTTTGAAACATTAGAAATCAAAAATCAAACCTAGGCACATTATTCTGAAAGCAGTTTTAAAATTGAATGATTAGAAAACGTGCCCCATTTTCAAAAACTAAAACTAAATGGGGGGTAAAATAGGGACTATATTTGTGAAATATTTTTATAAAGCATCCTACATTTGTTTAGAAAACCTAATGTCATATTATAATGTTGACGGACTTAAGTGATATTTTTTTTATAAAGCATCTTACATTTGTTTTGACAACCTAATGTCATAATATGTATGACATATTATTAAAATGTATGACATATTATTAAAATGTTAAAGGACTTAGGAGACAAAAACAATCATTGTACCTTTGGTTAAAGGGGCGGACACGAACAGCAACTTTAACCGATGCCATTATTTCAATGTATCACAACATTATGCCTCACAATAAAATCACGGTATCGCATGTAACATATAATTAAGACTAGTTCTTACACAGCGCGAATGATACTGACACAAAATTGTAGCCATTGAATAAAACAACTATGACGTCATGGCTCACGGGGATTTGGAGAAAAACAAAAGACTTAGTTTAACCAACTCGTCACCCGAGAATGCAAGTGTTCTATCTCCAAAATTGTTAAATTTGAGATATTTGGTGTTTACGTTTATTTAGAATGCATATGATACACCTGCGTTGAAATTGAGACTATTAAATAATTACTAAAGGAGATACAAGCTCGAGTTGTCATCTATTAACAGTGGTTTTATACACAAGGTCAAACTTCAATGCTCTTTTACACAAAAGTTAAAAATTGGACATAGAACACTTGCATTCTCGGGTGACGAACTGTTGAATAGTATTACTAATTGATCAAAAATTAAAATAACATATTTTTTACAGTTTGGGATTAGGACCAAACATTTCTAATTTTATAGGAGAAATCATTGTAATTTTAATGGATGTATATGAAAGTAATATAAAACCCATAAATAAATATTATTCACTTATCTGATAATAACATGATGTGAACAGTAGCAGCCTAAGGTATATTTTAGTTTTAATTTCTGTACTAAATTTAAATTCAAATTTTGAGGTTCCAGAATAATATTCTTGTGCAAGAAATTTATTTCTGTGTAGTGATTTTCTAAACACTTGAAAAATGTCTTCAGATTCCAAACAAGTGTGGCAGCTAGAGAAATATGCTCGATATGATAAAGTTAAACAAAAATGGTACCAAGTGAATAGAGATGACAGAAGATTAGAATTAATCATTGAGAAAGCTCAACTTTTAATAATCCAAGGGAAAAACAAAGTATTTGAAATGATTCCACTTCTGACTGCAATGCATTATGTACAGGGAGGTTACACAGAAAATATTCTTGCTGTAAAGATCACCAATTCATCAAATATAAGATACTTTAGAGTGAAATTCTTTACTGACAAGTCAAGTGAAGGTACTAATGTAAATAACTGTAATGGTTGTGTAAAATATCTTCAACAATTTTTTTATTTGGAATATCAGAAGAAAAGTTCCATCAATTTTGAAAAAGTATCATTGAAAGTGATGGTGGGAAAAATGTTAGACAAAGATAAAAATGACTGTTCACACCCTAGCCGACAGTCACTTGATCCAGATTTTCCACTGGAAGAAACCGTCAGAAAAATAATTTTGGAGCCAAATTTTCTTGACTTGGTTAAGCGAGCCGATAAAACAATTAAATGTATATTGCACCAATAATGATAATCATCAACTATCAAATTTTACATTCAAGATCCTTAATGAAGAGATTTGTGATGGTTAGTCTCAGGGATTCTGAAGAAATTTGAGCTTACATTACTAATATATTAAAACAGTTTCAGTTGTTATTATAATGTTATTTCAAGTAAAGAATACAGTAGGCCAATTGATTCACGCATTCCTTAAAGTCGCCGTTATGATATATTTTATTTATAGACATTTTAATGTGAATGAAAATAGATATGCCATAATAAATACAGTACCTTTATAGAATAAATAATGAAAAAAATAAAAATTGTTTGCAAATAGGTTAATCAAATGAAATGAATGTGATCAAAAAATAAAGTTTGTTTTAAAATGCAATCCCTTTATTTATGTACCTATTAGATTCTGTGAGTATATTCACGTGTCTCATTACCCACACACATGAGCAATATTTTCATAATTAATACAATAGAGAAACTTGAATTAAAATAATGATGTTACTATCACAAAATAAGCAGTAAAGCAGCTATTGAAACTAAGAAAAACACTAGACCAATTTCCACGGTCATTGAGTTAGTTCATCCTTTTTTTGCTAATAGTTAAGGTTACTAATAAAAAAAATTATTTTAAGAAAACTGTTTGCAATTAATCACTAGAGAGAAATAACCAATAATTTTCTAATACCTGCTTCAGTGACCGCATGGTCGAAGGCATCACTCTTGTGACTATACTGTTGATGACAGGGGAATTGGGGTTCGAATCCTAGTCTGTTGATTTTTCCAAAATTATTTTCCACTCTCCCTCTATGCGAATATGGTTACACTTCATCTAAATGCAACCTCCCTCATCCTTAACTCATTAGTGTAGTTAGTACATAAAATATGTGTATCCTTAATGGGTATTAAGACGCAGCAGTAAAAAAAAATCTAATATAAGACTTCTGTTCTGAAACATTGTTGAAAACTAGGACCTTCACAAGTCTCCATGATAGTTATTTGGTTTGAGGTGACCTGGTGGTCTAAGGGTAAGGTGTCAGACTTCTGTGCTGGCGGCCGAGGTTCAATCCTCGGTCCCGGCACAGATTTATCTGATTACCAAACCCTTCCTTTTACCATTACACATTAGCGTAAGTGCGTATAACCCAAACGGGTAGTAAGACGCGGTGCTAATAATAATAATAATAATAATAATACTTGGTTTGACAAAATTCACATAGTAGTTGGTTGTTCAAATATTAATAGCTGACTTGTAATGATTTCAGTATTGATTTATGTACATAAACATCTTCACTTTGTAAAAAGCATTAGGAATTTACCCTTTTTTTTTCTGGCAGCATTAAAAGGGCAAATAGAAGTAAGGTAATCTTATTCTGGTAGGAGTTGAGCTACTAGAAATCACAAAAATAAACATTCAAAGCAATAAAGTCAGCAACTCGCACTGGCAAGCACATGGACAATGGTGTCAGTTTCATCGGGCTTGTCAGTAACTGGAAGGTCAAGGTTTGAATCTCATCCTGATGTCTTGAGGTCATTTTTCATTAATAGTTTTCCATTTTCCTTCTACATGCGTGTTTCAACACTTATTCCAAATTCAACCTTCCTTATCCCTACCATATTAGTGTCCATCTGTGAATAGCCTGGATGTTAAGATGTGAAGCAAAAAAATAATAATAATCAAGGGCAACTATTTGTCAGCAAGGTTGACCCTAGTCTGGATTTAAATACTTTACAAACAGAAAATTTTAATTTTGATTTAGAATCAAGCTTGATGTTTTACTTTGTACACTCTTGTACTGATGGTAACGTGGTTTTAATCTTCAGTCTCACGGTAGATTGGATTTCAAATGATGGGGAGGTCAAGTTTCAAATCTTGGATTTTGTTTTAGTTGTAGATCATTTCTTTTAGATATAGTTTTTTTTATCCTTCGTTTATGGAGTTTTCAAGAATCTGTAATATATTGTTCGTATAAAGATTTTTTTTGTAGCATTATGTTTAGAATACACCAATCGACAACTTTATCAAGACATCTGTTGTCCCTCTGCTTATTTTCAAAGCAAATTTTATTGTTTATAATGGTTGTTAAATTTTATTTTTGGATAGGTCTACTATGAACAAACTATTGCCTTTAAGGTCAAAAGTCAAGCACACAATCAAGCATATCTATAGTCTTGTGTGTGGAAATATAAAAAAAGTAAAAAATAAATTAATTCTAATGTCATTCATGGATAATTACTAGTTAAAAGCTTCATAAGTACTGGTGGCTGAGTGGTGTAATCTGTTGGACACACAATGTATTTGGTCATCACTGGCAAGAAAGTTGGGGGTTTGAATCTAATTCAAGAGTGATGGGAGCAGTTTTATGCTCGTGAGTTTCTCATCCTCTCTCAACACTAGTGCAGGCAAATTTACTCTTATCTACAACAATCTACATCCATATCCCTTCGCTTAAGTTAAAAATAACCCTTGTATCTGTTTGCTAGTTAGAATAATAAACTAAATTGTTGTCTACTAAACATAAAACTCTTTCCATTACATTTTATTTACTAAGGGGTGATGATAAAATAAAGACAAGATATAGTTTTCACATTTGCATAAATGATTATTTATTTATAAATACAAATAAATCAATAATATAATATCATAAAACATCCATCCTAATATATTTTATATAAATTGTTACAAATGGAGTTTTTATTTTCCCCTCATCTTTCATATCAACATCAGCACACTCCAAGTTCCCCTTTTATTTAAATTCAACATTTTACAAATCACAGATTACTCAAGCTTCTTTCCTCAAAAATAGGAAGGCCAACTTAAGATCAAAGGTAACAAACTTTTACATACACACGCATACTTTCACACACGTGGTCATACATTTCATAATAATTATACAAGCATTAATTTGGTATTATAAAACAAAATCAAATTAATTTCTATAAAAAAATATATATAATCAAATTAATATATTTACAAAATAAAATAACATAAAAAGGACAAAGCATGTTAGCAAAGTCCTTTGATATTGGTTTGTTTAAAACACACACATAACACACGTGGGAATACCTATGAAAATGCTATACACAAAAGGAACTATACAATAACTATCTCTTTCGTAAATTAAAAAAGAATGGAGCTTAGAAATACAGAACTTGCTGTCATGGACTTGAAATATTACATTTTTTTCCAACACATTTGGAAGTATATGGGGGAGTCAAATATGGGCTAGGAAGAAAGAGTTAATAGGACATGTACCAACATTTAAGTAGAAGTAGAGTGGAAAACTGTTAAGGGGGGAAAACCTCAATATAATCCACTGGGATTTAAACCCCAAACTTCTCGTTGCTGGAGAATCAATCTAATAGGCTTTAACCTATTAAAACCAAGAAAATTAGACCTGCTTTGGTGGTTACATGATCTTAGGCATCATTCGTGTGTTAGACTAGACTTCCAATGTCAGGGAGATTGGGGTTTGAAACTTGCTCGGGTGTACTGAGGGTAGTTTTTCCAAAATGGTTTTCCACTTTCCCTCCACACAAATGTGGGTATACTTACTCTAAATTCAACCTTCCTCATTCTTAACTCATTAGTGTAATTAGTACATATGCACGTTTAACCTGAACAAAATGTGCTGTATAGTTTCTTTTGCAGCCTATTTAAAAAATGAACACAATTGCAATATAAAAACTCATTCACATCATTTTGAACTAATACACTAGTAAAAAATAGGCAGCCTAATAGAAACTAACTATGAATAATTATTGAAACTTAATTTGTTAAAAAAAACATAGGCCTCACATAATTTAAAAAGTTGTAAATATCTTCAACCTTATGAAGGACAAGTATTACCATTCACGTCCATCAATTTGCAGCAGCAGAACAGTAATTTAAAATGCCATGTAATAATTATGTATGTAACATGTACTACATAAATATAGGTGAGATGGAAATATTCATGAGATAAATTCTTCATTTCAACATTTACCAACCGCTTTCTATAGAGAGATAAGAAAAAAGTTGCAGGTGAATGCAGAAATAATTATAAAATATATTTAAAACAAATTATCTTCACCTAGCATTAAAAATTAAGTAAGCTATATGAAAACAAATAAATGTAATACTCCAAATGAATAAGTTTATTTTATCTCCTTTACCATCTTGTTTGCGACTTGGCAACAATATGAAATCCCAACTTGGATGGGAATTTTCAACTAGTCTGCTATGTTAAGAAAAACTGTGCCATGTTAAGGAAGACCATGCCTATCATGTTAAAAACAATGTTAACATTTTATTCTTATATTAGAAAACTTAGCTCATAGTTCTAAAATAAATATTGTTGGAAGCCTTTTGCAATTTTTTCGTAATGCGCTAAGGGTCTTGTGTTTGATTCCCGGCATGACTGAAAACAATATCATGGGCAAAATTTTGTGGAAAGTTCTTGAATATTTAAAAAAACAAAAACGTTTTTCTGTTGCTTTAGATACAAAATATGATTATCAATATTGGACACAAAAAAAAAAAAGGTTTGACCACAATTAGGCTAAGCCCCCTTTAACTCATGGTGACTTCCATCACATCTTAACATTTCATTTGATTATTATCTGGTATAATTTGGTTAGTGTAATTTTTTTTATAAAAATTATTAATTAGGTCAACACTAGTATTAAAAAACAAATGCTCTCAAGTATAAAAATATCTAAAGTAAGAATAAAAATTAGTTAGAAGAAAAAAATCCTCTCCTTTAATTCAGTAGAATGTTGATTTAGTTCCTCGAATTTCCCTCATCTTTCTACTCTGTTCAATATTTTAAATCGCCGATAGCCAATGCTGCCACCAAGAGATTGTTATAGATAGAATTAAATGCTGTTGATTCTTATCTGAATTTTAAATGAAGGAAAAATTAGTAATACATTAATAGTTCTATTTCCATACGATGGTAGGCCTGAACCCTGATTTTTATAGGAAGCCCAGTTTCGACCAACATCATTGAATGAAAGTCACTCAAATTTGTAATTCTAGAAATATGTCTTTTCTGATTTATTAATTATAATAAATCATTTAAAAAGTTATCAAAATATTCCAAAATTACTTTCTTGGAATATTGGCACTGTATAATTTGTTTTTTCCATTATTAACTAGAATGACTCAGAATGTAAATNCATTGTGACAACACAAGTATCTGGTTTTCAAATAATGGGCTTCTTATAAAAATCAGACTTTGGTTTGGAATAGCTTTGGCTTTTTCCGGAAGTTAAAAATATACTTAACATTAGTTTCATAATCATACCCCTAACAAATATGTTTTGTCACTTTTGAAAAGTGAAGTTGAATTCCATATACTTGCCAAAGCAACACATTTCTGAAGCTGATACATATGAAACTATTACAAAAAAATATTTTTTCAACAATCATAAAAAGTCAAAGTTACCGTGAATTGACAGTCTGATAATCACAAAAGTTAAAATAAAAACTACTGTCACATAGTCCTCTGTCAGATTATACGTTCTGCAGCTAATACTTCTGACAGGAACTATAAATGTTAATATAATGATAGTAATGTTATATCCTGTCAATGTAGACAGCAAAAAAAAAATCTTTTAAGTTTTAATCCCACCTCTGTGCTGTGACTATACTATACCTTAAAATCAGAGTAATTTAGAGGACTTATGGGAAGTAAAAGTATGCAAAACACAGATAAAATAAGTTAACAAAATATGTTAATTTCTTGGATTTAGCTCAGTCTTTACCAAATGCACATAGATAATTTATGCAAATTATGTTGCACAAAGTTATACATCACATATTGTACACGACAGTCTCTCATTACCACCAATTGTTTTCCAATACCTACAGAAACAAATTTACATATTAAATACATCTTTATGTGAATGTTTTGAGAAAAAAAACATTGTTTATGAATAAACCTCTGTATGTACACATTTTAAGGATGAAATGATTTGTCACTAAAGATTATTTATTCTATATAAAAAGCAGTAGCTATCATTTTATTAAAATAATAGATGAATATTAATAAAAGAAATGCTGGCCCACATGATAAATATTCATGAACGAGAAGAGAGATCAATATCAAGGACAAAAAAAACATAGCAAATACTTAGTAAAAAGGGAAAGGTTGGTTAATTCAATTTACCAGTTCTATTATTTTTATTCTCCGTTAAAAATTCCATTTAACTACATACACTAATATAAAGCCATTAAAATAAGGATAGTGATAAGAAGTTTAAGAGTGCCACCTACTTTGTGCCAGTCTTATTACTCCTGGATAAATATTAATCTTGCCGTTAAATATTTTTATCTGTTCGATAAGTTAAAAGTGTGTCTTATGACCACCAGATAGCATTTAGCTGCCAGATAAAATGTAATTTATCCATCACATTTTTATCAGGAGGTTTAAGTTGATAACTTTTATCGGAAAGTTAAAATTGGTATTGCCATAGTGATGTGTTGTATTTCATGAGGTTCCACCTATCAGAATCTGTTGTTAGGTTAAAATCTTGGTTTGCGTGTTTAGTAAGCACAGATCCAGGCTTTATCTATATATAAAGTTAGAACATTTAGTTCAAACTTTTATAAAAACTGACAAACTATTTGTAGAGTTTAGTTATATAAGAACAAATTATTTAAATGTGAGTACAGTAAATTAAATTTTGTAAACATTATACTAAACTATTGACCACATTTTGGCAGACACCGAAATTAGTACATCCAAGACAACTTAGCTTCTGCACCCACGTGACACTATCTGTTTCCTCGCACTCGTTTAGCCGCCATTATTTAACAAATGTTGAGCATTGTCACCACTCGCTAGGTTGTAGCGGTAACAGAAAGGTTTATATGCATGCGCACACCAGTAAAAATAGTACCAACCTTGCATGTTCTGCATAAAAATATACTTATCCTACATATAGCTATCTGGCAAATAAATTCAGTTCATAATAGTTGTAAGATATTAAAGTGGCTGATAACCTTTATCTGGTCATTAACTTTAACCTCCCGATAGCAATATTTATCCTGTAGTCTTAAGACCAGCTCTTTAAGGTACATATTCTCACACTGAGGTATATAATATGGAAGTAGCAGTTTTGTAGTTTCAAAAGAAAAAAAATCCCATTATCTTGGAAAGTCCTGCCATAATCTTGTTAAAAATGACTTTGTTTGTGTGAGGATGTTTTTAACTTTATTTTTATTTTATCAGAACTGCAATATTTCATATAAAACATCTTGAAATTGAGATATTTTCATGTTTACATTTCCCCCCCCCCCCCCCCCC
>CABEEJ010000374.1:261821-280340 GCA_901482245.1 Timema douglasi | reverse complement strand
CCATTGTGAAACTTAAAATATAAGGTTTGTAATCCTATAGAAACATGTTGATACCTCACATTCATTTTGTATTAACACATAATCTGAAATAACGAACCACATGGACATATACATACAAAGTGTATCAGCACTCCAGTAGGTGGCTGTATGAAAGAAACATGAGACATAAAATGTGGCTAAAATTAAAATTAAGTCCCAATTATATATTTGGAATTAGTATACTCCCACCAAATTTTTTTATGTGTTATTTAATATTCCATACAGATGAAAAAAAAAAATTGAATTTAGTACCTGTAAAATAGAAGTTCAAGCTCATAAAGTGAATATGAGCAAACATTAGAGGTGCTGAAAGAGAATGTCGTTTCTGTATACATCTGCAGCAATATGGCTGTGATATTTTTACAGTGTTACCACTTGTATACAAATAATAAAACTTGTTATAACTTTAAAAACAAATTAATTTATAAAGTGTGTTCTTCTATGGAGTTTTATCGTTACACTTTGTTGATTTTATACTATGCCAATTTCAATCTCCTTAACATATCACAAAAGACATGAGCAATGTTTTCTTATCTCAGATGTTATCAGGGACAAGAGATACAGTTCAAACAAGCTTGACCTATGGTTGATGGGTGAAGAAAGTGTTGTGTAATATTCATGAAATAGGGTGCTTTAAGTATGATATGATATGCCTGATATTCTCATGTTTAGTTTAGGATGTATTAAATGTAGCACCTGGATTAGCAAATAAAGGATCAGAAAACCAACGTGATGAATAGCTTGTGAAAAACCTGGCCTGGCCAGGATTCTTGCTTACTTCTACGGGATTTGCTGGTAGCGAGGCGTTTAAGTTTTGAATCCTTGTGGGATGTACTGAGATACTTTTTACTAAATGGTCATGCTCGGAGGTTTTGGGGTAAAGTGGATATCTCAGGACCCAATATTTGTGAGTTCAATTCAATAAGAGGGATTACCAACTCTCAATATTGATTTAACTTCCTGTATATGCACTATATATTTATCATGAATCATAGCATTTCTTTTGAAAAAATTCAAAGACGATAAAACATGAAGAGAGAAACACAATAATAATAATAATAATACACTTATTTATCTACCAATAACAATTAAACTTTTCATTTGTACACAATGATTTTTTTTCAGTCGATTATTTACAGATTGAAGTGTGCGAGTAAAATGACAAGATTCCTGCAAATAAAAAAAAGGAATCAAACAAATTTGAATAAATTAATGACTAAAGGCCATACTTGTAATTTAGTCATCACGACCATGATACTAGGACGTCAAGCCATGTTATTTATTATATTGGAACAAAGTGGCTCACATTTGTGACCAGGTACCTGTCACTATTAGCTAGTAGTCATGCAGAATGGTCACTCTAATATCTAGCAATGCTTTGCGTCCTGGCATTCTGTCCCTAAAATTGTCATGGCAACCAAGTTACAAGTATGACCGAACTCTCGGCTGAACATATTAATCTTTTTTTTTCCTAAAAAATATAATGCATTTTTCACTAGATTGAATACTTAGAACATTTAAAAGTATTAATAATTAAATGTAGCCTTATGTTGACTAATAGTCCATGTTTGGTTACTTAAAGATCCTACGTCAGTCTATGGATACTGAATTAGCATGGTAACTATGTCAGATTTTACTTTTAGAGTGGACTTGCTACTTCTGTAGGCATATAGGTCGATTATTTCATACATATGGAAGAATTTTTTGCCCTTTTATTTTTTTAAAGTCCTATATCTATTCACTACTAGGCATTTTTACTAAAGTAATTATTCTTTTAAAAATATAATCATGAGCCTGCTACAATTTCTGGCCGTAACCCACTTTGTAAGAGTTAAAACTGTCTTATTCCGATGAAGACATTGGTGTCAATGTTGGCTGCATTATTAATGGGTATATTTCATGTTGTCTTGATTCTTTTATCTAAATTGTGCATTATGAGTATACCACCATTAGAGAAAAAATTGTTAACAATTTTAATCAACAACAATGGTTTCTTTCCTGCTATTATGTTAATAGTTATCAATAAATGAGTAAAATGTAGACAGAAAAACTACTTTTGACTTAGTTATACTTCTTTGTCTAAGAAAAAATATATATCAATAGATGCTATAATTTCCTTAAAGCAATACCAAAACTGCCTGTTGAAAATATGAAATAAGCTTATTAGGTCCATACAATTACTGTATTTAAAAAAATAGTTAATATAGTTTGGAATTTTAAGTGGATTGATATGCATCGTCTGTCAAACTAAAAAGCTAAAGAATGTATTTTGAAAGATCTTGTTTATGACTGTGATTGTCAGTGACAGCTTCTCAATATGATATCATATAAGAATGTGATCATATAAGATGTGCCTATCATACAAAAAATTCTAAAGGTCCACAGGATGACCAAAAAATATGTTATGTGCATTAAGTTTATTTTATCGGACTGCAGTTTTTCTTATAAGTGTGGTAATACTTGTTCTTAAATCTGCTTTTAATGTTAAGTGAACTCAGGATAATTGGGATCCTTTTTAATTTCTCAGATCAAAAGAAAGCATTGTAATCGTGAAAACTATCAACCTTGAGATTATAATTAATATTCATGATTTGTGTGTGTCTGTGCCTAAAAAGTGGATTTTACATGTCTGTATGTCTGTCTGTCTGTCCGTCCTTGGTCTCAGATCAGGAATGGTTGAATGGATTTAGTTAAAACTTGATATCTAGATGTTGAAGGGTAATAACTCGGGAATCTTTGAATTTTGAATTTCACCCTAAAATTAAGGGTAGTTTACTGATAGGGGATTTTTTTTAGTTCCATATATTTTGAAAATAGCTCTAACGATTTTGTTTAAAATGGATGTTTATGGATTGTTTCACAACTAAAATAACACTGTATATTTGGTTTTTGGGCAGAGTAATTTTCCAAAATTCAAAATATTTAAAAAATGGCTCAAACAATTTTGTTTAATATGTATCTGGGGGAATTTTAACATGACAAATAAAAGTGAATACCATAATTGTTTTTGGGGAAGGTTAGTTTGTGTAGTTAACCGAGTTTTTTAAAATATTGAATATTTAAAAAAAATTACTCTATTAAGATTTGGTTCAAAATGAATCTCTTAGCATTTTATATTATATATAAATAATTAAATATATTTGATTTTGTTAAAAAAATATTTAATAGTATTATTATTATTATTAGCACCGCATCATACTACCTGTTCGGGTTATAATCACTTATGTTAATGTGTAATGTTACCTGCTTTGGTGGCAGCATGCTTTAAGTAGTCACTCTCGTGTTAGACTAAACAGCTGATGACAGGGAGATCAGGATTCGAACTTAAGTGGGCTGTACTAAGCATGGTTTTTCCTAAAGTTTTCCACTCTACTTCCAGACAAATGGAGGTATACTTCCTGTGAATTAAACCTTCCTCGTCCCTATTTCATTAATGTAATTAGTACATAAGCGTTTAACCTGAACAGGTTTTAAGACAAGGTGCTAAAAAGATTTCAATGTCTGAATATTTTTTTCTAATGTTTTATGTTTAGGAGAAATTATATTTGTGCATATTTAAAGAGTTTTAGACGGATATTACAATTTACTAAATAATTTTTACTTTTCCATTACATCCTAAATTAACACTTGCTTACTAGGAGGATTTAGAAAATAGTTTGTGATGTTTTGTCAGATTACTAGTTCAATATTGACCCCTCGGAATTTTGCCATTTTCTTGGATACCTAGTTAACACGAGGACAAAAGTTAAAAATGAAATAAATTATTTGATGGATAAACGTATAGCTCATGACTGAACAGATTAGGAGTATGCTGTACTATATTATTTCAAGTATTGTTGATGTGACTTTGGGGAATTAAAAAAATTATGTTATCAAAAAGAGGAATGCAGCTCTAATTTGTGTAACAAGTAATAAATGCATTAAAAGGAAATACAGTATTGATAATTTTGAATACCCTTAAAACTGCTTGAGCAGTTTATTCTATATTCCCAACAATGTCGTATGTAGATATATTTTCTAAATCATACTTACACATGTACTGTCAATATAGATAAATAAGTTTAAAACATTGACAGTTGATGCCAATTGCACACATGTAGATAAAAGATGTGTACTTTTAGTACAGGATGAACATATTTGTTTTGTGGCTATCAGGGTTTGCTCTGGTAGAGATGATTAAAGTTTTTATCCCTTTCTGATAATTTCTTTACTGGCCAAATTTTGTAGAAGGCAATGATGGTTTGGAAGAATTAAAGTAACCACTAAAATTAACTTAACAATATAACACGATTACAATGTAATAGCAATAAAATCTATAATTTTTATTGTTTTTTTATGACTTCTCTTTAAAATCAATATGCTTATAAAATAAATATTAATAATTATTTCAAATTATTTATGTTAGCGTTGTAACGGTTAAATGCTTATTCTAGTCATTTACTTTGGTCTCATATTAATGCAACTTTTATGTAATTTTAAATTTGACTAGATCTTAGTGCGTCTAACTGTCCAAATAAACTTCTAATACAAAGTGGCAACCACCCAGTACATATACAATGCATTGGACTCCTTCAAATCCCTGAGATTATAAAATATGCGCTAAATCAAAGAAGTGATGTACAGTAGAGTCTCAATATTTTGAGGCTTCATTTTATTTGAGGTAGGGATGGAACCAGCCTGACTAAAGCACTTTCTCCTCCACAAAGTCTAAACCATGCACTACATGATCATTTTACCCCACTCAGTCCTCAGTTATGTTGTTTGCCTGCTTGTGGTTAGTGTTGGCTTTGTTGATTTGTAAATTCAATCATGTCAAGTGCAGAAACAGTAAACATTTAATATTGTTTTATCAAATTGTCACAATACATACATATTTTTGTATTAAGTTCTTCAAAAAAATATAAAATTACTTTTTAACTAAAAACATTAAATCAAACATTAAATTTATTTGTTCATTTATTCAATGTAATTAGAGTGTTTGATAGTTTGAGGTGGGTTTGATACTATTCTGCCCGATTTATTGATACTCGGCTGTACATCCATCTACTTTGATTGCCTCTAAATAAGTATAGCACCTTTTATCAATGATGTCTCAGTAAAATAAACTGTTTAAGAGTAGTTTCCATATGGAAAATGTGGGTATTTTGAAAGCTTGACAAAGAGTGGTTTATATTACACAAGTATGGAAGAAAATGTCTTGTGATTTTTTTTATTACGTACCATGATGGAGAAAGTGTCGAGGGTTACCCACGTTAATTGGGCATGCAGACTAAATGCTAGTCTCTTGTATGGTCTTTTTTTAACAATGACAGGGAGAAAAGGGGTAAATCCTGGCTGTATGTACCAAGGGGAGTTTTTCCTAAATTGTTTCCTTCTATTCCTCCGTAAAAGTGTGGGTATATTTCCTCTAAATTATACCTTCCTCATCCCTAACCCATTTAAGAAGTTAAATGTATTGTCAACCTCAGTGGTCTTGGGGCTAAGTGCTTGCCTCAGGGCCTAACGTTCGTGGGTTCAAACCCAGCTGGGGTCAACTGATTTTTCTAGAGCAATAAAAATCCGTAGCACCTACTTTGTAGGGGAAGTAAACCCAGGTTTCAAGTCGATTATAACATATAAAAGAATTCTTGAAAATATGTAAAATACCTTTACAGGCAAAAGTGGTAGGCCCTTTCAATCACATTCGTTGAAATTATGGTGTGCTGATATAATCAGTCGGTCCATAAAGTGCATGTTAAATACTTCAAATAAATAAATAAAATAGTTAAATGTGTTGAATATATGACTAACATAATCAAGTTCTGTTTTCACCCGGCCTTGTAAATGGTGTCAGTGCGACCACAACATAGGTACGTTGTTCTGCACAATTTAATAATGTTACTTTGTGTAATTAAATGTTAATACAATTAATATGTGCAGTTTATTAATATAAACCTTGACAACATTAAATAGCCTGTTTGGGAATCGAGACAACGCGAGGAAAAAATAAATAATAATAAAATAAATTAATTAAAATAAAACAAATTATTGCCTAATGGCTTGGAAATTTATAATAAGACGGTGTACAGTAATGTCAAGTAAAGGATATAATTTTACATTTCTGTACAGTGTTTCTAAACTTTCTTGTTATACAGTTAAGCAAATGTGTTTCAGGTGATTCAATATTATCATGTAAATAATAACACAATTCTTGTTTAGGTAGCTGCGACTAAAATTTCTATTCCAAACACTTGAGTAATTTATTAATCACCATGTGGAGAGTTAAGTAGCTACTTTGAGTTGATCTTAAGAGAGTAGTAATTATGTAAGTTACTCATCTTGTGTAAATTATCCTCGGGACTAATAAATAAAGTAAGAACACATTAAAGAGGATAGTTTAGAGAATACAAACATATTTTATGTGGTCCACATTGATGTAATTTTAGTATATCATTAGTGTTATTTTTTAAGTATTGGTACTATCTAATAAAAGTGACAGTTACAGGTCACATTTTTTTTACAAATTTCCTATTTCTCCCTTTCGTGTTTGGTTTCCTTTTTGGGGAAGTAGTGTTGCGTATTTCACACTTCCTCCTGATGAGTTCCTATATAATGAAACCTATGTCAGAGGATATGGTGGTAACAAATGGTTTTCTTCAAGAAGTGGTGTTAAATTTGCAGTATGATGAAATCCAAAGCTCTTACTAAAGAATAAACCTTAATAAAATCTTTTAAAACCCCTTTTCCCATATGTATGAGTTTTGCGTGGTTGCCACCTTCTTAACCTAATGTAACATACACCTGTCAATGTGTAATCCCTAACAGAGGTGTTCTTAGCTAGGTGTTCCGTCGATGATAGGGACTGGCTTGTGTAGGATGCTCACAGGTCGACTCTGGCTGATGATTTTCTTCTTTGGGTTGACATCTCTGTTGTGACGGATCTGTTTGGGAGACTGCAGTACCTCGGTGTATTCACGAATTAGGTTGGCAATTTGGAATGCCTGGAACAAAACAAAGGTTCTTGATTTGTAGCTACACAAGGTAATTTAAAAACTATAAAAAGAATTGATGGGGTATTTGATGTGTATTTCTTACACACAAAGGAAAGTGTGCGGGTTGAAGTCTAAGTCAAGAATTTTTGAAGCTTTTCACACCTCTAGTTTCCACATATTTTTTTATGAGCTTGACCATTGTAGTCCAACTTTTCATGACTCACAGGCCAATCAGCAAACATAGAAGGTGGTAGGCAAAATAAAAAAAAGTAATAATAATTGTAATAAACAAGTGACACCTTACTTTATTATTTTATTATTATTATTATTATTTATTTTATTATTCATCACCAGTAAACAAGTACCATATAGAATGTTATTCTAAAAGAGTTATTGAAATTACCAACTTTGTTTTTATACAGTAAATTTTTGATATGAAGCATGTTTCTATTATGGAATTAAAAAACCCATTGATGTAGATGGACCAAAAGAAAACATATGGGATTAAGTTTAGACCTCAACGAACTAGACCCTTTCTGGTTTATTTCCTCTGATATTACCTGAGATGTAGTGAGGATGACTTTGCTCTGTTTCTTTTCACTGCCGGTGATGATCATGAGACAGTTGAGCGCAGGACTGTAGCTCAAGATGCTGTCATACTCGTATGAGCACAGTGCATTACGAGATCGATGCTCCAACAAGTGCAGCCCGTCCTGGTCCACAGCCAACCACAGGACGCGCGGCCAGTTCGAGGTGAATGATTGCTGTGGAAAAGAGAATTTTAGTTTGATTCATAAGTGGAAAAATTATTTAGTTTTTTTATAAATCTGGGTCATTTTAGTCTTGGAATCCTTAAATTTCTTAATAAAGGGGATTTGACAAGTTGGGAAAATATAATTCGGTTTCCAATTTTTTTTTTTAAAGTCTTGAATTGTATTTTGTTTTAGAGCTATTATCTTGATTATTATTGGATGCATCAGTGGCGGCTAGTGAGGGAGGGCTTTGGGGAGCCACTTTCCCCCCTTCCAAAATAAAGCAAAAGAAGAAACTAAACATATTTTGAAATATTTTTTTCATTACATATTGAAAAACATAAATGAATAATTTTTTTTTTGCTACATAATTTACCCACTTTAGATTTATATCTGCTATAGATTATATGATAACTGATGTAGGATGTGTAGGGAGGAGAGTACAGGATGTTAAAGTTATCCCTAGTGAGAGCCTGGGCAGTGATCATACATTGTTAGTGGTGGACCTAGATGGTGTTAAAATGGTAAGAGTAGTAGATAGAAAGGGACAAAGATAAATGACTGGAAGCTGAAGGATATGGATGTGAGACATAAGTTTCAGAATAGAATTAAAAATATGTTACCAACCACTGAAATACAAGATGTAAATGTAGAGTGGAATAACTTAAAACTAGTCTAGTCTACAGTGCAATAGAAATACATGGTAAAACAAGTGGAAGAGTGAAGGAAGAGAATACACCATGATGGAATGCCATAATGAAGAAGAACAAGGCAAAGAAACTCAAGGATATAGAGAAACAGAAGCAGAATGAAGGTCTGATAATGGAGGAAGTAACATTAATAATTGACTTGTACTGAATTAAATATTGTATTATGTACAAAAATGTCACTCATGTATATGAAGAATTGGTAAATTAGTGTAAACTTTAAGCAAAAACATGATGTTTAAGATGCATGTACTACAAAATAAATTCTCACCATGACATCAAATATTGTAGCCTTGTGCAGCGGCCAACTCTGTATGAGGTTGAGGAAGGCTTTCTTAGCCTCAGCGGACGTCATCCCCCGTAAAGATTGGTGGTGAAGGGCCACCCCCTCATGAGGGATGTTGGGGACAAACCTTGGGGGCAGGCAGTGACTAGCAATGGACCGGTAGTCTTCCAGCACATCACCGCAATCACCCATCTCCAGTTGTGCTTGCAGGGCTGTCAGCATCACCTGTAAGATCAGGGCAAGGCCGTCACTAACAAAAGACAATCTGAAACGTGGGTCGAAAAGTAGGCTTTCATTTGTGATATCCATTTTTTAAGCAAGATAATGTTTATTAAAAATTGCCAGCACTCTTAGGATGGATGCACACTGTACCAAACATTATGTGTTAATACATGATGCAGCAACACATTTTTTGTGTGGCCATGATATGGAGTGCTCATTGCATAGAACATGATCAAACAAAACAATAACATAAGATAAAACATGTTAACACACATCCATACAAATCAGCCATCTTCCTCGCTCCTCGATATTTCATGTAATATTTTGCATTGCACATGCGCCACCATTTTGTTTACTAGTCTGTCAAGCTAGAGTATGGACTGTGTTGGTTTAATCCGATGTTGGTTATCAGAGTTATTTTTACTAGTTTTGTTGTTGTTGTTAAGCAGCAACATGCCAGTGAAAAATTGGAAGGGAAAGAATGTAGGATGTAGGCTTACCCACTGTAGAATTAGATGGGTGTGGAAAAAAAATTATAGCATTTGTGCGTAAGAGACCTGCATTATACAATTTTAATTATAAGGACTACCATAACAAAGATATCACTGACGAGCTGTAGCGAGTTTCTCTGAATAACACATCAACTAACATTTGAGATTTGTTAAAGAGTTTTCAGACACCCTTTTTTCAAGCATTGGGTGAACCCAGATACTCTTCTTCATGCAGCATCACCAACCACTCCCACAACAATAAAGCTACTTCCTCATCACTTTCCTCCATAGTGACGAATATAGAAAGTATGAGAGAGTAAAATATTTTATAGTGTTTTGTTTCTTCATGTTCCATGACACAAAAACATTAATCTTGTTCCACCAGGTGTTAACACATAATGTTTGATGCAATGTGTATCTAGCTTTAATAGGAAACATAACCAGCACAAATAAACAATTAAAACACAAAATGAATTATTAAATTATTTCAACCCTATTCTAATTTTGTTTCTCTCTTTTTGCAGTAACTATGATTATTACAGTAATTTAATTCTGTATAAATGTATCAGTAACCATAGGAGCTGTGTCTGGGAGGAGGAAAAACTACCTGTGGATTGGAAGAAAAGCTTACAGATCAAATTTTCTAAGAATCAGAGTTTGACAATTGGCGAGGAATCATCCTTCTTGCAATACTCGCTAAGATCCTTTTTCACATAATTCTCAAGAGGCTCAAGACACACGTTGACAAAAAAACAACTTCGCAGAGAACAAACTCGGTTTCGGTTAGGTCACTCGTGCATTAAACAAATCCCCACACTGCAAATCATTGCCGAATATTAATATAAGTAAGAGCCAACCCATTATGTGATTTTTGTTGACTTTGAGAAGGCATCGCAAATCAAACATCTGGAGAATGTTGAATATATTTGTAGTGCCTGGGAAGACAAAGCAATGTATGCCAACTATACATGCCGAGTGGAGAATCAAGGAACACTAGCTGAGCCTTTTGTGGTATATTCAGGAGTGAAGCAGAGGTGTTTGCTCTTGCCAATTATATTGCTACTAGTTTGGACCTACTAATGATAAAGGGAATGAACAAACAAATGCAGTGGACACCCAAAAAATGCCTAGAAGATCTGGACTATGCAGGTAACTTGTGTCTTATTACTCACGGTTTCAAGTACATGCAAGTAACTCTAAATAATCTACCTGTCAAAGTGGAACAATATTTAACTTAAAAGATCAACGCCAACAAGTCACAAGTAATAAGACTTGAGATATATATATACACACTAGCACACAGTTTAGCATTGAGGAGGTAAGCAATTTTAATTTTTTTGGAGAGCATTACTACCACGGATGGAGGTATGGAAGAAGACATTGAGAGTTGAATTAATAAGGCTAAAGGGGTATTTATCACATTGAAACCAATCTGGTAATCGAGAAGCGTTGAGAATAAAGACCAAACTGCATATCTTTTAGAGCAATGTGAAGTCAGTCCTTCTCTATGCATGTGAGACATGGGAAAATACTAAACACCTGACCCATTTCCTCTAAAACTATTCCTTCCTCATACTTATCCCATTGGCGTAATTATTGTATGCGTATAACACAAGCGGGTACTAAGATGCGCTGAAAAAAGAAAATTTAACTATTGCTATCTAGTGACAAAAATATATATTAACTGCTACAGTCTCTTCATAAGACTATTTTTAAACAAACCTGTACCTGTTTACATGGGAACTGATGCTGTCTATCAGTAATATGTTCTTTACGTGCAGAAACCTTTACTAATTAATATTTTGGCTAAGCGTTTAGTGACTCTCTCATGCTTTTCTTTATCGACAAATTAGCTATTATTGCCACAATACACACCAATAAGAAATAAATATACCATAAAATCATATTTAATAGGGATGTGTGAGAATGACTTTTTCAATTCAAGATGATATTGAGACGAAAATATGAAAAAATATTGAGACAAGAGAACTTTCTTTTAAAGTACAAAAATGTATATTATCTTTATTGAAAATAAATTTATAGTTTATAGAGTTCCCAGGATCCTTTTGACATTTGGGTTGGCGCTTGCTTCGGATCTTCTTATAGTTAGTTAATTCAAACATTTTAAGATATATGGCTCATAAACATTTTAATGCAATTAATAAAATATTGATAGTTACAAATCATTACATTTATAATTTAATTTTTGTGGATACTCATCATAAACTGTTTCTAGACTGTGGCCGTGTCAGTTTAGTAAAATTCCTCTGTCTTCCTTCCAATATTCTTCTCTTCTCATATGCACCCTTTTTGTTATCTGATCCTCCAAACTACTTTCGTGGTCATCCTCGTATTTTGCCTACATACTTCATCTCCATCATTCTCTCCTTTTACATCCTCATTACATGACCACCAAAACATCTCAGCCTTGCTTTCTCTATTATCTCATGTACTCCCTGTACCCCACTCTTTCTCATGTAACTTCATTCCTTATCTTGTTTCTCCTTGCGACTGCTAACATGTTCCTCACACTTCATTCCCATGGCCTCCTCTTTCCTAGTCTCTCTTACTTTCAATGTTCATGTTTATGCTGTCTATGTGACTATTGATACAAAGTATACCCTATACAGCACTTCCTTACACTTCAAGGGCACTTCTCTTCTCTGTAGCAGGTATTTTCACAACTCCCCTTATTGCCCTTTTCTTATTAGATCTTCTCTGCTTCCACCTTTTGTCTCAATCAAACATCTAATATATTTTAAACTCTGTAACTTTCTTAGCTATATTCCAACCAACTTTATAGCTTTACTACTTTCCTTGCGATTACCATCATTTCACACTTCACTGTTCTAAAGTTCAATCCACACTCTTTCACTTTCTCATTCCATTCCTGTTTCTGTGTTTCCTTTACCTTCTCCCCCATACCATTAATCGCCAGCAAACACCATGGCTTTTATTTTTCTTCCAAAGTTTCCTTGCCAATTTATTCATGACCATTTCCGTTGCTATTACAAATAGAGTCGTGAGAGAGCATTCCTCTGTTTCATTATAATTTTTACTTAGGACCAGCCCATCCACCCCTTTCTCATCTTAACATAACTCATGTTATCCTCATTCATACTCTATACCAGTGGTCACCAAATGGTGGACCACGGTCAATATCTGGAATGCATATATATTTTTTAAGGACCTTGATGAGATAGCGATAAACAAAAGAAATTATGCTATTTCAGTGGTGGACGGGTAGTATACATGGAAGACCAGCAATAATAAATAAGTAAAATAACTAAAAGGAAAGAAAATTACATTTTTGAAGTAGTATAGACAAATAGGGCTTGAACTTGAGTCACGGTTAAAGTTTTGCTGGACCGCATAAGTATATCGAGGTTTTTAAAACGGGCCTCCATCAAAAATAATAGGGGACTCTTGCTCTATACTCTCATTACAACTCCTCTTTCCACTTCGAGACTCTTCTATATCTTTCCAGACTTTATTTCTATCCACACTATAATATGCCTTTTCCACATCAATAAATACCATTACAAAGTCCTTCCCAAATTCTTACTTTCTTTTCATTAGCAGTCATAAAACAAAGATCAAGTTTATTTTAGATCCCTGTTCCCTAAATCCATGTTGTCCCCTCTGACCAACTTCCTTTCATTTTCTTTCTTATTATCTTTTCCAGTATCTTTATCTTTTGATCAGTGGTGGCTCATCGTATAAGGCTGCAACCCTCCCTGAATTATCTGAACTATTTGTGAATAACAGTACAATCATCATCATCATAATGATATTAGCTAATAGCTGCTTAAACATTAATATAAACATCCCTCCTTGTCACTTTGCTACACACTACAGCCTTATTCTGCGCGCCTGCCTAGCAATGAGGTGGAAAGTAGAAACACAACCATATTTCTCTGTGCCGGGCTGAGGCCTTGAGCAGTCCAGCTGCTATCTGGCGCATGCACTCGCGTTGGTCATTGGGAGGAGAGCACCGGGGTGGGGTGAGGAGAGGGTCGCGCGATTTGGTGCTTGTATGGGCTGTTCTGTAATGCAGCCCCGACAGCCAGTTTTTGTGTCTAGCCGAGTGTTATGCGGCACATATTTTATGTCGGGCTATAGTAATTGTGCACGAAAATCTCAATTATTATAGTATTGTTGTAGTAGTGAGCTTTACAATTTAAAGTTAAGAATGTGTGTAATTTTATGAGTGGTGGGGGAGGGAGATTTCTTACTTTATATCTTATTTACAGAAACTAAGGGTAACCTTAAAAATATACTTTTAGGGTTTAAACTTTTAAAATTCCATACCCTCAGTATCACCCCCTCACCCACCCCCCCCCCTCCAAATACAGCCCTTGCAATGTTGAAATCCATGAGCCGTGACTGCTTTTGATACAATGTTTTACAGTGACACATCAGTGTTATTTACATATAATATGTATATTTCTTCCTTTCGCCTTTCTTAAAAATCAGTACTATAATTCCATTCTTCCAGTCTTCTGTTCTCCTTCATCATCACTCTCAGCGTCCTGTATAACTATTGTATTCCTGCAGATTTTATTAATTCCACAGTCTTTCCACACATGGTGCTTTTCCCTCTCTGTTTCATCCTTTTAAATGCAGCCTTCGCCTCTTTTCATGTGGTACACACTCCCCCCCTCTTCTGCAAATTAGTCATGATCCTCTGCTTCACTTTCATCCCCTTCCAGGTTGAGAATCTTCTCAAAATATCCTCTCCATAATCCCTTTTCTTCTTTTCCTGTTTTCATTATTCTAGCATCCTGTATTTTCCCATATCTTCCTGTTTCTTACCTGTGGCTGTTTAACACCCTCTTACTTCCTTCGACATACCTTTACATTGTTTTTGTTTAATTTTGCATCCTTTCTTTCTTGGTTTTCTATACAACATGCTTCTTTTCCTCCCTATACTCTTCTTCTGTTTCCTCGTTCCTATTCTTAAAACTCCTCTCCTTATGAATGCTTTAATCTCCTCCTTACTTGCTTACTTCAATCTACCGTTCCACCATGGTGTCTATTATTACTTTCTCTTGTACTTGATCTCCCACATAACTCCTTTGCAGCTCCCACCAAACTTTTCTTAAACCTCTCCCAGTCTTTATCTACACTTTGCATCCTTGCCTTTCTTAACTACAGTTCTAAGCTCTCACACTCTTATATTTCTTTCTTGATTTCCTACTGTTCTCCTACATATGCTTGGTATTACCTTAACGTTTATAGTCTTCCTTTTCATTTCCTTGTCAATAAGGACATAATCTATTACAAACTTTTGCTCCCCTTCCAACCATATCTAGTATTTGTATGGCTCTCTCTTTTCTAATGTAATAGTTTACAATGCCAAAGTTTGTAATGATATCGATTTTTCCTGTCTTTATTAATATTTGAGATCATATTTTAAAGTAAATATATTAATAATTCTTCTTTTCAGTTAATATAAAGTAAACTCATCTTTTCTAGACTACAGCCATGTTACTTTTTTCTTTCGTTTAGCTGCACGTGTCAGAAGCATGGTTTGGTTTCCAGGTTGTATTACGCAGTAATTTAATAGCAGGTGCAGGATGACGCATCTGTTTTCTTAATTTGTGCGCTCATAGAAACTAACCCCATTGGTCGATGGAAAGAAAGCAAAGAGTGGTCTGGGTTACAGGGTTCACACAACTCGACTCAAGAAGACGCTAGTTTTGTAGAGACATCACTTGACGTATAGTGAGTAGGTGTGCTTAGGAGCATCCTATCATAATGTTTGATTAAATGGGCGTACTGTCCATTTGATGTCTATCATGTACAGTGTTTATAAGTTTGACGAACTGTTAATTTTACAATCATGTACAATAAACTTAACTATACTTTGAAATATACAAAAGTTTATTATATACATACTAGTATCCACGCATACTACTTTAAATAAGGTGGAGTACAATTAATAGTGACAACGTGAGATGTTACGAATGGCGCACAACGTGGCAGCAATTAAGATCAACAAAAAATTCTTCAACAATTGGTTTCAACAACAAATCTTTTACAAATGGCGCCTCAACGCGGGGCATCTTAAACGAAAGTCTGTTACAAATGGTGTACCAACGAGGGGATGTAACATTAAGTCTTTTACAAGTTTGATATTAAACAGCAATATTTTTAGCCAAAACAAGATGTATTTGAGTCTTGCACATACTTAATATTTATATAAAACAGCTAAAAACTTGTATTCACACATTCAATTTATTGCTATCATTATATCCATATTTGAGACAAATGGGATTCAACCCAATTAAAAATTAGAAAGGACATTTTAAACACTACAAATCAAAAACATAAACGAGATGACATTTATTATAAATAAATAACACAGAAACTTTCAATTTTGGCAAAATATCACCTATTTACCACAAAAAGCATTTTAAAATAATATAAGGATAAATATGAAGAAAAAGAAACTTGCTCAGTGAAGAAGTTTGTCATTAACAAGGATGAAAATACAGTAAGTGTGGGATTCTGTCTAAAGGTCTAGTCACAAAAAACATGCTTAACATTTGGATAGGTAAGCACTAATTTGCTGCCCAGGAAACACTATTTCTGTTGACAGGGGATTTGAAAGCTATTTGAAGCTGGAAGACTCATGCAAGACTTAAGTCTATGCGTGAAAAAAAAATAGTGTCAAATAATTAGCTTTAAGGGTATGAGAAGTTCACTGTTTTGATTCCAAGTGAGATCAAATGAATAACATATTTTCAAAGTCAAATATTTTTATTATCTAATGTTTTGGTGTTAGTTTATGTTATGTTAAAATAAATTACATTTTTTTTTAAAATCTCAAAATGTTTTAATCCAAAATTGTTTAGCTAATTTCGTCCTAATTGATAAATTAAGTTATTACTATAACATCAAGAATGGGTAGAAATTTAATTTCATATAAATAATAACCTCACATAATTATAAAAACTGAAATTAAATTACGGTTTTAGCTAATGATTTTTTTTAATATCTAAGAATTTTATTTTTAAAAGCAAAGTTGAGATTTAAATCAAATAAGATATTTATAAACTTTGCACACATACCTATGAAGTATAATTTACCTAACACCTTTTTAAGAAAAATCTTTTTACACTTTATTTGATTCTTTTAGGAAGTAATAATAATAGTGGTGTGTCTGGGCTATTCAATCTGTAGCTCAGTTTTGCGGAAATATTAGCCAGCACTAACATACAGTTGCACCAGGGATGCCCTAATGTAATGATCATACATCCTTTTCATGGAGGCTCTTTACATGTCCTGATGAGATCAGGTGATGATGATAATGAATATGACGGGGTGGAGCCAATGAAGATCTTAACCTACCTTAAGCTTAACTACCCAAACCCTGGTGACCATGAGAATAATTATTCGCGCCTGGTACCAGTCAAGAATTGAGCCCAGGACCTCTAGGTCAGCACCCAGGGGCTTTGATCATTATACCATAAGGCCGGTTCTTTTAGGAAAATGTGTTACACATTTCAAACTTTACACGCGTGCCACTGTGCAAAGAAGTAATGGCTGCATCTTAAAGAAAATCAATCATTACTGCCTAATCCCTCAATCCAAGTGTCATTCTCTCAGCGCTCTACAGGTATGCTTGAAAAACCATCCAACACAACTTCCATAAAATAATGTGGAAAAAAATCAGTAAAATTTGCTAAAGAATGACAGGACTAAATAGGACAAACTCTTTTTTTGTATACATATTTATTTAACTTAAAGTGAAAAGAGGTTTTTCTTGTTCATTCTATGGTATATTATTATTTTAGTTGTGTATAGCACTTACTTTAGTCTTTTTTTTAATATGTAAGTTTTACATCCATTACTGTTTCCAGAATGTGGCCTGGATCAGTTTTTAATTAATCTAACTTGACTCTAGAACAGACACAACATCCAGTCCCCAGCCATTAATTTATCAATGTGGAAGGGTAAACCCACATTTTCATCAATGATAAATTTTCCGGCCATGCTGAGAATAGAACTGGGACCCTTAACTCAGTAGGCAGACACGCTACCGACTGAGCTAAGGTGTCGAATTAAATTTTTTAATCCTGCTCTTAAATTTTGATGACATTTTAAATTAATTTAAATAATTATATAGAATCCGGCACCTTAGCTCAGTTGGTAACGTGTTTGTCTACTGACCTAAGGGTCCCGGGTTCGATTCCTGGTGAGGCCGAAAAATTCATAATTGGTGAAATGTGGGTTCATTCACCCTTTCACAGTGATGAATTAATGGCTGGGGAATGGATGTTGTGCCTGTCCTAATCTTAAGTTAGATTATAAGGTATATGACAGGCCTAGCAAGCCGGTAGTGGAAAATATATGGCCTGAATAAAAAAGTGAGCAAGGCCACAGGCTGAAAACAGTAATAGATGTAAGTATACTTACATAGCTCTTGTAGAAATTTCCACACATTTCACCATATATGGTTATATTAGATTTGTTGTCTTAATAGTTGAATGGGATGAAAAATTTAATACAGCACAAAACGTTTAATCCATAAGGAAAATGATAAATACTTCTGTCCTGACTCTGGACTGGGACAACAAGCTTCAATTCCTACTGTCTGTTTTAAAATTTATTTTCCAATTGGTTGCTTGCCATAATCCCTTCAGGTAATTGCGATACAGTTCCTATTCTTTACCTTTTTTTTCTTCTTCTTGCCTTAAAATAAGCTCTTTATTACCCTTTGCTTCATAAAAACAAACACATAATATTGAGTAATTTAAAAAACAACAACAGTGACTTGAACTAGTTTTCAATTCAATTGTATTTTAAATCCAAACCAAACCTAGATGATGAGCTAATCTGTCAAACTCGAGATACTTGAAACAAGAAGACATTATCGCCATATCCAAAAGCACTGGTGTTACAAGGGAAACCACTTTGATGTCCAGACATCCCAACCAAGGGAGATGACCCAATCCAGGCAATTTTTTGACTATTCATCATATTTAGAAGCTATAAAGAGCAGGTTCCTTTCATTGTATTCTTTTTTTTTTTCTTTTTTTTTTT